>PVIH01015004.1:20124-51446 GCA_004025045.1 Sigmodon hispidus
TTTTTTTTTTTTTTTTTTTTTTTTTTTTTTTTTTTTTTTTTTTTTTTTTTTTTTTTTTTTTTTTTTTTTTTTTTTTTTTTTTTTTTTATCTCCACCTCTATAAAGAACAGTGTCTTGTCATGAACCGAAGCTACTGGGAAACACCACCACTGCAGCCAGCCTTTCTTTACACCCCAGAAGCCCAACAAATTCCTGGGCGATGGTGATGCGGAAGGGCCAAGTGTGTGGTTTCTTAGGAGAAGATGTGGTAGCCAGCATGATGCCCCACACATTTTAAACAGTCCTGTTTAGGCTGCAGTCCACACTTTCTGGGGTTTGGGGCCTATGGCCCCCCAGTGCTGACTCCCGATAATTATCTCCTTCCGTTGGTGACCTCCCCATTCTGTCACTCCCACAGTTTAGAAGGTATATCTGGAGGTGTAGCTGGTTCAAAGACTGTTAATTCACAAAGCCTTGGATCCTAACCCCTGTGCCCAGTATGGCAGGACAAGCATCAGTATGGCCAAGTAGCCCAGGACACAGTGAAAGGCCATGCTTCAGGGGGATGGGGACAGGACAGGACTAGGGCTGTAACTCAGCTGGCGATGCTAATCTAGCATACTGGAAGCCCCGCATCCATCCACAGCACCACACAAGCTTGTGATTCCACCTCTGCAACTGCAGAAGGGCAAAAAGATTATCCGAGGTTATCTTTGGCCAGCCTGGAGTACTTTAGACTTGTAAGGTCCTATCTCAAAAAGCAGCAACATAAACTCACAGAAAATCTCAGAGGATTGGGAACAGAAGAGCAGGTGAGCAAGCATCTCTGGGTGTAGTGCATCAGCTGAGCAGGAAGCTGGGACCAGAGAACTCTTTCTCCTAGCATTTCAGCTGAGCACCTAGGTGGGTGCTTTACACCGGTGATGTTAGATTGCAACAAGGAGAAGAAACTTGACATGGTTACACATGCCTATAATCACAGAAATTAAGGGGCCCTGGGCAGAAGATTCTTGAGTTTGAGGCTAGCCTGGGCAATTGACTGGCACCTTTGTCTCAAAGTAAAGAAGAACTGAGGTGTGACCTAAGTGGTAGAGGTCACAAAGCCCTTAATCCCATAAATGTGAACTAGGTGAGTGCTATTTAATGGATTTTCCATCACAGATTATGGTCAGGTGGAAAAATTATGACTGTTACCTCATTTTTTTCTCCTCAGTGCAAAGCATATCATAAATTCTCAAGAATTTGTTTTGTTCTTTTGAGACAGAGACGAAGTTGGTTTCTCTGTGTAACAAGCTGTCCTGGAATTCACTCTTTAGACCAGTGTGGCCTTAAACTCACAGAGATCTGCCCTGCCTCTGCCCCCCCCGCCCTCCCCCCCCCAATGCTGGGATTAATGTAATATATATATAACCTAGCTTGTTTTATTTGTCTTGAGACAGTCTCCCTGTGTAACCCTAGCTGGCTTGGAACGTGTGATCTTGCTTCAGCTGAGTTGCAGGCTTCCCTCCCAACCCAGGCTGCTGTTGATTTTGCTGAAGGTGACTTTGAACTGCCATCCTCCTGCTTCACCCACCTGAAGCCACAGAAATTCTAATCTTCCTACCTTCTATCTAGGAGCCGATCAAAAAAGAATTTTCTGGCGTGACCAACAGGAGGAACCCTGTCCAATATCTGGGATGAGGAAGGTGCACAGACAAGCCCTGCTGGATGTCCCCACCCAGTTGCTAACATCAGATCTCACTCTTTTCATCCAATCAAATCCTCAGAGTTGTGATTTTTATTGTATATCCTTGAGGACATCTCCAATACAACAAACAAAGAACACCAAAGGACAGAGTTCTAAAAAGCTTCCAAAAGCCAAACACGGGAAGGCTCCTGGAAGCAGGTGTCTTGCACAGAGTGTCTCCACCCTTTCCCATATGCCCTGACCTCTCTTCCTTATCTATATCCTTAGAGATGAATTAGTGTTAAGTTAGCATTTCCCTGGGTTCTTAGCAACTTGATGGAACTCAGGGAGGGAAGCTGTGAAAAGATAAAACCTGGGGCTGTGCTTAGCATCAGAAGAGAAGGAGAAGTGTCTTGAAGACGAAGCACTGAGGTAGATTTAATTTGTGGACAACCTGCTGTGGTCCACTGCAAAATTAATTTCTTGCCTGGTGTATTGCATCTGGTGGCCAAAGCACAGCTTGGGAGTATCGGGAGAAATTACATTTAAAGCTAGCCTTTTCCTGTAAACCCAAAAAGGATTTTAATTGATCTGCAAGAGTTTGTACTGAGGATGTAGCTCAGTGATGGAGAGCTTAGCACCCCTAGGGCCCTGGGTTCAATTCTAAAACATGCCTGTACACACTCACAGTCAACTAACCAAAAATTTCATTTAAATCTTCAACAAGGGGGCTGGGGAGTATTGGTTAGAAGAACTCACTGCTCTCCCAATCCTTTAGTCCCAGCACTTGGCAGGAAGACGCAGGTGGATCTTTGAGTTTAAGTCCAGCCTGGCCTAGAGAGTGAATTCCAGGACAGTCAAGACTATACAGGGAAACCCTGTCTGGGGGGAAAAAAAGGACTTCAGTTTCCAGCATTCACATGGGAACATAAAAATCTCTTGTCTGTGACAGCTGTTGCAGAGGATCCATCATTTTCTTCTGGCATCATTAGTACCCAACACACATTCAGTGTGCTTACATACATGCAGCACAAAACATCTATATACATGAAATAAAATAAATAAATAAATAAGCCAGGACTTTGGAAAGACAAAGGCAGGCAGATCTCTGTGAGTTAGATGCCAGTCTGGTCTAGGCAGAAAGACACTGCCTCAAAAAATAAATGATAGATAAAATATAATAAAACTTCACAAGATTGGCAGCACCGAGAAAGTAAAGGCAAAAAGATTAGGGAGATCACGATTATCAACTGCATAGTGAGTTCAAGGCCAGACCCCTCTCCTTTATGTTTAAAAGAAAACCAAAGTCAGCTGAGTGTGTTCTGTGTAGCAGTTTCCTTCTAGATTAAGGCCATGTGTCTTGAAGAGAAACTCCCTCAGATACAGGATGTTAAAGGGGAGACAAACGGCATTTTAAGACAGAATGCTTATAGAGATGTAAACAATAAAATGTTCTATGGGAAAGCTAAGTTTACTTTCTCAATCTCAGGAAGTAAACAATTCAGTAGCTTCAGGAAGTCTCTGAAACTGACCAGATTCGCTAGGCCCCTATTTCCACAAGCATATGTAAATAGTGAGGGCCCACAGAGAGGTGCTCTTAGATAAATATCTCCCTAAAAGAGACCAGGTGAGCTGCCAGAAAGAAACTCATCCGAATCCACTGCCAGGAAAGGACCCCCTCCAGCAGCTGAGCTGACCACATGCTGTGCTCTATGTTCCAGGCTTCCAGCTCTTCACCTGTCCCCCATGCTGAAGTAGGATTTTAGTGATGCAGCTGTCAGTCATTTCTGCTCCTGGAAGTAACCTTGCACCCACATTCCTGTATGTAACCCCAATTAAACTCCATGGTTCATCAAGTTGGCAAGATTAGGAATTAGAATGCCTGCTCCTCTAGTCAGGAACATGGAGAGGTGATGTGGAAAGAGGATGTGTACCAGTCAGGATGCTATTTGGAGGAGGTGGAGTTCTGCCTTCACTGTCTGATTATTTATTCACTTTTGAGGGTGATCGATCTTCCTGTGTAGCCCAGGCTGGCTTGGGCTGGCAATCCTCCATCCTCAGTGTCTTCAGTGCTGGAATCAAAAGTCACCGTGTCACACCTCTTCCTTTCTTTAAAGTTTTCTGTGGGACAATATTTGAGAATAAGACTGTAAAGCTGGCTTAGGACCTGATGACCTGAGTTCCATCCCTGGTACCTGCTCTTGTGGAGGCTCCACCTCTCTCTGCCCAAACCTTGTCCCTCAGAAAGTCCTACCAAACAGGGCTCCTCCCCCAGAGATGTTCAAGACCACTCACTCTCATAGGATATTTAAACTGTGCCCCAGAAAACAAACATGTGGATTTTCGGTCTCCTTTTCCCATATCCTCTCTGTGGGACTGGAAAATCATCTGGGAATGCAGTATTCATTAAACTTGGCCTTTTAAAATCTGGTCTGATTTGGATTGTTGGTTGGAAGGAAATAATCTATTCTTTGTAAATTTTCTCTCACTTCCAACATGTGTGCTGTGTCCTGGGCCTCCTCTCCCCCACACAGTAAATAAATGTAAATAAAATATTAAAAAAGACTATAAGAAAGCTAATTGCTTTCAGTCAGAGCTGCCATCTTCCAGCAGTCTGGCAAGGTTAACTTTCAAACCCAGAACAAATGGCTGAGGTGCCCTTGTAACATATCAAAGTGGACCTGGCTACCAGGTTCTCCCAGCATCCCCCAGTTCCTTACCAGTTACAGGGTGTGGCTGGCATACCACACATTCTACCTTGAACTCTCCAGACAAGGGTCAAGACTGCCATTCGCCATTCCCCCAGAGGCTCTTCCCTACATAACCCAGGCATTTTGGTTATCTAACTCTGTGGTGATAGATATAGATATAGTATAGGTTCTAAAGAAATAAAGTTTCCCTGAACATGCATGCCTTTAATCCCAGTACTAGGCAGTTTGAACCAGGAAGTGATATGGCTGGGCAGAGAAAGGTATATTAGGCGGAAGGAGACAGAGATGGCCCCTTTCATTTCCGTCTGTGCTTCCCTTCCATTTTGTCTTATGGTTTGTTTTCCCTATCCAATCTGAGGATTTGTGGAGACAGTATCTATCTTTTTCTGCCTGAGGAGTTGGAGAGGTGAGAAGTGGCTGTGGCTTGTTCCTCTGTCTCTCTGATCTTTTAGCATTTTCTCCAATATCTGGCTCTGGGTTTTTATTATAAGACCAAGTAGAATTTGTTCAACATGCCCACTTTGGACCTTTGGCCCCTGACTGCTGTACCTGGTTTCTCTCTCCCTTCCCCTCTCTCCACACGGCCCAGCTCAGTCTGGTCATGTCCACTCTGGACTCTCCCAGATGTTCCTGCCTCTGGCTATGCTCTCCCTTTTACCTACAATAAACTTTCTCCTCCACCATACCTTGGAGCAGCCATGTCCTTTCTTTTCCTTTCCTTGGTTTCACACATGAGATCGCACACACACACTGTCAGATGCTAACTAGAGTTTATTCAGGGGAGTTACACAGTGGATATGAGGGAGAGAAGCAGAAGAGAAAGATTTTCACATGGCAGCTCCTTTAAGAGAACGGATGGGAGCAGATTTACATAGCCACGCCTAGGGGCGTGGCCTCTGTATGCGGCATGTACTGCCAGTGCCATGTTGGATTTACCACCTGGTCACTACATGCCAGGAATTCTTACCTCACCTGACACCATGCTGGGTTCACCACCATGCTGGGTCCACCATGTGGCATGCCAGGAATCCGTACTCCTCTTCTTTCTGACAAAATGTCTCAGTGAGAGAGAGGAACCTAACAGCGGCTCACTCAGCTTCTTTTTTTTTTTTTTTTAAACTTTATTTTATTTATTTGCCTTGGTGTTTGCCTGGAACTGGAACTACACACAGTTGTGAGCTGCCATGTGGGTGCTGGGAATCGAACCCGGGTCCTCTGGAAGAGCAGACGGTGCTCTTAACCGCTGAGCCATCTCTCCAGCCCCTCACTCAGCTTCTTAAAGGACATGTACATGACTTTACAAGAAGAGTTATACTGTAGACATCAAAGAAACAAGTATGGGTCAAAGAGGAATGTCCCATACGTGTCTCCATGGTGATGCTGGCAGAGTCTACACTGTCACCAGTGCTATTGGCATTGTAAACATTCGTGTCGAGGGCCAGATTGAGAGAATTAATGTGTATACTGATTCTGATCTAAAATGACTTCCTGAAATAGGATTGATAGCATAAGCCAAAGAGAAAGGTACCTGGGTCCCCCTGAAGCAAAGCCTGCGCTACCCAGAGAAGCCTGCCTAATGAGAGCTATGGGAGGACCCGTTACTGTGAATTCACATTGGGAGAGGTAAAAACACAGGATCTTCATTGTAAATGTAATTTCCTTTTTTTAAAATTAAAGATTTGTTTATTTTTATTCTATGTGTAAGTGTGTTCCGCCTGCATGTTTATATGTGCACCTGTGCCCTTGGAGTCAGAAGAGGGTGTTGGATCCCCTGGAACTGGCTTTACAGACATTGTGAGCCAGCTTTTGGGTGCTGAGACTTGAACTCGGGTCCTCTGCAATAACAGTTAATGCTTCTGGGTCTCATTTCTGGGCCCAAATTGTTTTTCTTAATTAGGTTGCTCTGTGGAGTCTTCCCCCCCACTCCCCCCACCCAAAAAATACTTAAAAAAGGAAACCAGGTGTGTGACAGTACAGATGGCAAGGTAATGACCAGCACAGAGTGAAGAGTTGGGCTGGCATTGGCTCAGAAAGGTTCCAGGATGTACTGACTGGTTTTGTGTGTTAACTGGACACAAGCTAGACTCATCAGGGAAAAACCTCAACTAAGAAAATGCTTCCATAAAATCCAACTGTAAAGCTGGGAGGTGGTGGCTCAGGCCTTTAATCTCTACGCTCAGGATGCAGAGGCAGGTGGATCTATGAGTTTGAGGCCAGCCTTGTCTACAGAGTAGGTTTCCGGACAGCCAGGATTACATAGAAAAACCCTGTCTTAAACAACAACAAAAATAGATGTAAGACATTTCCTAAATTAGTGATTAGTGGGAGAGTGACCAGCCCACTGTGGGTGAGGCCATCCCTGCCTGGGCTGTTGGGTCCTATAAGAAAGCAGGCTGAACAAACCACAAGGAGCAAGTCAGTAAGCAGCACCCTCCATGGCCTCTGCATCAGCTCCTGCCTCCAGGTTCCTGCCCTGTTTGGGTTCCTGTCCTGACTGTAAAAAGACCCTGTCTCAAATAAATATAGATAGATGATAGACAGATAAATAAATAGATGATAGAGAGATAGATATTAGATAGATAGATAGACAGATAGACGGACAGATGGATAGATGATAGATAGATGATTGATAGTGTTTTGAAAGAAAATGGCCCCCTAAGAGCGTGATACTATTAGGAGGCATGGCCTTACTGGATTAGGTGTGCCCTTGTTGGAGGCAGTATGTCACTGTAGAAGTGGACTCTGAGTTCTCATATATGCTCAAGCCATACCCAGTGAGATAGACCAGTTTCTGTTGCCTTTGTGTTAAGATGTAGGGGACTCTCAGAGCTGGAGAGGTAGCTCAGCATTTAAAAGCACTGACCAGAGGTTCTGAGTTCAATTCCCAGCTCACAACCATCTCTAGTGGGATCTGATGCCCTCTTCTGGCATAAGTTGTACAAGAATATTCTTAAATAAATCTTAAAAAAAAAAAAAAAAAAGGTGTAGGACTGTGCTCCTGCTCCAGCACCATGTCTGCCTGCACACCACTACACCACACCATCATGATAATGGATTGAACCTCTGAAATGGTAAGCTGCCCAAATAAATGTTTTCCTTTATTAGAGCTGTGTCTTTCCAGACAATGGCGGTACACGTCTTTAATTTGAGCACTCAGGCAGATCTCTGTGGGTCAAGACCCATCTAGTCTATTTAGTGAGCTCCAGAACAGCCAGAGCTTCACAGTGAAATCCTGTCTTAAAATAAGAGGAAGAGGAGGAGAAGGAAAGAAAAAAAAGAAAGAAGAGAGTTGTGGTGTCTCTTCACAGCAATAACAACCCTAAGACAGATAAATAAATAATAAATAAGAAAAAAGAGTAATAAAAATAAGCCAACAACAAACTCATGCTGTAGTTCAGACTGGCCTTGGATTGCTGACTCCCCTGCCTCTACACCAGAAGTGCTGGGTTTATAGGCTTGTGTTACCTACCACACTTGATTTGCGTTATGTGGATTGAACCCAAGAGTTCATGTGCTGGGGTCCAGCCTTGGCTATGGTTCATTCAGGTCCTGAGATGGGGAAGGGCTGTTGGTTCAGAGAAAACTTCTGACCACTAAGTAGATGACGTTCAAATGGCCCTGAATTTTGTGTTTTGCTATGACATCGCGTTTACCCAGTGTGGCTGGCGGATGGTGGATGGCGATGGATGGAGAGAAACCTCATGCCTCATGTGTACACAGTGAACAGCAGCAGCGGGCAGGAGACACTTAGACTGGGTCTACATAGAAAAAATATTATTATAAAGAGAGGAAGGCGGGCTGGAGAGATGGCTCAGCGGTTAAGAGCACCGTCTGCTCTTCCAGAGGACCCGGGTTCGATTCCCAGCACCCACATGGCAGCTAACAACTGTCTGTAGTTCCAGTTCCAGGCAAAACACCAAGGCAAATAAATAAAGTTTAAAAAAAAAAAGAGAGAGAAGGGGAGGGGGGGGGGTGAGGGAAAGGAAGGACCAAAGAGAGAAGGGTCTAGGTGGGAATCCTTCTTAAATGGAACTTGGCATCAGAACTCAGTGCAAGGCCAGGCTAATGCCGTGGCAGGTGTGGCATCAGGTGCTAGGACAGAATTCTAACATCGAATAGCTCAGGCTGTCTTGATTATACTTAAACAGAGTTTTTCTTACCAGGGTTACACGGACAGCTTTATCACTGGCATGTATTTTTGACTTTAAGAAATATCTCACAACTTAAGGAATACATCTTGATCATTATGAAAGGCCCCACTGTTCCCCTTTATGCTTCCCCAAATACACCTTCCCACTCCCTACATAACCTTATTCTAGACACAGAATGCAGCATTTTTGCAGACTTAACTAAATACCGAGCCAGACACATCCTGCTCTCAGCACTTATGGCAGCTGGCAGATACTTGCGGTTACAAAGTTAAAAAGTAATAGACGTGGGCACAATGCTTTGAGTCCAATATTCAAACCCAGACAATTCTTTCATGTCTGCAAAATATATTTTTATACAGTTCCCTTTTCTACAGGAGAGTCCCATGTCGGAATCTGTCTGTAAAAGGCAGACCTTGACAAAGCACCCTTTTCCCATCTCACTACACCATACTTCTTCCACCAACATAAGCTCCTGTGTGTGGTAGAGATGGATCCATCCACCCCACATTTTTCCTCTCGGAGCATACTGGATCCCACCAATGATTCTACGCTTGGTGTCCAGGGACCTTACTCTCAGCAGCTGGCACTATGTGTATCCTGAGGCTTTCTCCCTAGTCTGTGTACGCATGCTCTGCTCTCCTTACCTGAACTGTGAGACATGGTTAATATTTCAAATGTTGTTGCTTGTGCCTCACTGTCTCTATTGAGTCAGAAAGCTCCCAGGGTTAGGCCTCGGAGTTAGTAATTCCAGATCAGTGAGCTGACAAGCATTAGCCCCCTGTTGGATCTTAGGGGAAAACATTTGAAAAGGAACAGAATTTCCAGGGGAAATTACATCTGCTGCCTGTGTGACTGACAAAGTAAAACTGAAAACCACTCAAAGGGGCTGGAGAGATGGCTCAGTGGTTAAGAGCACTGGCTGTTCTTTCAGAGGCCCTGAGTTCAATTCCCAGCATCCACATGGTGGCTCACAACCATCTATGATGCTATCTGGTGCCCTCTTTGTATAATGTATAATAAATAAATAAATATTAAGAAATACATTGTCATTTTTTAAAAAAAAATAAAATAAAACAAACAAAATAGGCCGAGTGAGGGTTAGGATTCCCATTTTCACCCCTGAAGCCCCGCCCTGAAGCCCCACCCTGATTCTGAAGTCCAGCTTCATTTAAGAAGCATTCCCACTGTCTGACTCCTCTTTGTCTCCTCCCTCCCAGAAACATACTCTCAACCCCTTCCCTCTCCCTCCCTTCTCTCTTTCTCTCCTTCTCTCTCTCTCCATTTTTCTTTCTTATAATAATAAAGTCTGTCTATGTAGAAGCAGTCTAAGTGTCCTGCCCTGTCGCTGCCCACCACATGGGGCATGAGGTCTCTATAGCCATCTGCCATTCACTTTGGGTGACTGAGGTGGAATCAGATCCTATAGATCCAGGTCGAGTTTTCATCTAGTATTTTCATGGTTCTCAGTTCCACTGTTAGCGACACACAGACAGATGGGGACACACACACACACACTCAAGCTGAATGAAATCACATCTCTCTTTTAGTTACATGAAAAAAGCGTTGTGAGTTTATTTTTTATTCTTTTTCATTATTATTTTTGAGACAGAGTCTCTCTATGTAGTCTTGGCTGGTCTGGAACTCTCCATGTAGACCAGGCTGGCCTCGAACTCATACAGATCCAACTGCCTCTATGAAGCACTGAGATTAAGGACATTTGCCCCCATGCCCAGCCCATTGTACATTTATTAAAACAACATATAACACAAACTCAGTCCTGTCCCCTTGTTCGGGGATGGGCACTGAAGTACAGTACATTGCTCCTTTCTAGACCTTTGAGTGAGACCCAGCCCTCCCACCAAGGAAAGGAAGTGCACAGGTCTATTAGCTCCCCTCTTTGTGGCAATCACCAGCCCCACGACTGGGCGTGGTCATACAAAAGTTCTCATACAAAAAGCACCAAATCGGCATACATATACAAGTGTATACAAAATTACATTTAAAAAACATACAAAATATTTCACTTTGCACCAAGATAGAAAAATGTCTTGTGATGTTTTGAATACATTTCCAATTGTGTTCCAGCAGCTGCTGGACACAGCAGTGGGGGATCCTGTTCTAGTCCTGCTCTCTGAGCAGAGAGAAGACACAGTTCCCATTGTACCCCCCTCCCAAGGAGCCCCGACCCCTTCCCGAGATGGGCCTGTCACCCGCCTCCCCAGTCTCTGCATCCAGAGGGCATCTACTCATCCAGCTGTTCATTGGTGTCCTGAAAGAGAAAATCAGGCATGGGCTCATGGTGAGACTCGCTGTGGTGACAAGTCACATGACACCACCTCCAGCCTGGCTCTTTCTTTAAAGCCAAACTAGTATTTAGCTGTCAGAATTTGATGGGGTGCAGATGGCTTAACCTTCCTAATGCTGGGACCCTTTAATACAGGTCCATGTTGGAGGTCACCCAACCATAAAATTATTTTTTTTGCTACTTCATAACTGTAATTTTGCTACTGTTATGAATCATAATGTAAATATCTGTTTTCTGATGGTTTTAGGAGACCCTGTGAAAGGGTCCTTCAAACACCACCCCCCTTTATACAAAGGGGTTGTGATCCACAGGCTGAAAACTGCTGCTGTCTAATCTTTGGCCCTAGCCTCTCTAGCTGGATTGCAATTTGGCTCCAGTAACTATTCTTGAACAATAACCAAGTGTAGAGGAAAATGCCTTCAATCTCAGTTCTAGGAGGCCAGCCGTTAAAAAAAAATAAAAAAAGGAGGAGGGAGCATCTGGGAATTGGCTTGGTGGGTGGGTCCCTACATAAGCATAAGAGCCAGAGCTTATGTCCCAGCATCCAGTGAAATGCCAATGATCATGGTATCCCCTGTGATTCCAGAGCTCAGAAGACAGAAAGAGGGATCCCTGAGCAACTTGGCTAGCTAGACTAGCAAATCCATGAGCTCTGGGTTCAATTAAGAGACCCTGCCTCGATGGATGGGGTGTGAGGTGATCAAGACCCTTGCTGGCAGCCTTGGAGCTCTGCATGGACACCCCTGGGCACACACATGTGCAAACATGCATATATGTATGCATCCCTTAGATGTACCAAAAAAGAAGAGGACCAAAGTAATAATAAACACTAGACACCCTGGGAACTGGGGACATGTGGCACTACGCTTTTTTTTTTTTTTTTTTTTTAAAGATTTATTTATTATGTATACAGTATACACAAGAGGGCACCAGATCTCATTACAGATGGTTGTGAGCCACTATGTGGTTGCTGGGAATTGAACTCAGGATCTCTGGAAGAGCAGCCAGTGCCCTTAACCTCTGAGCCATCTCTCCAGCCCTGACACTTCACTTTCATCACTGAATTTGCAGGCAGAGAAAGGTGGATTTCTTACCTTCTTTCTCCTCTGTGGACACACTCTCCTCCTGCTCTTCCTCATCTTCAATAAACTCCTCCTCATCATCATCTGTGACAAGACCAATTGCTTTAAGATGGGGTTGGCTTCTCAGAGCAACTATTAGAAGATTGGCCTAGAGGGAACATCTGTCACCATTTCTGGCCCCACTGGTTCACTTAGAAGCAGCAGGGACCTAGCTCAGAGTCCAGCCTGTGCGTCCCCTGCCTCCTCCCTCCAGATCACAGTCCTTTGGCCCCAATACAGCACAGCACACCCTTCGTCACTGGTGTGTCCTCTGCGGCCTCAGGGATGCAGGCTGCATGCTCAGGGTTCTGTGCATCTCAGCGGGACACATCACAGGGGAAGCTAGGCAAACATTTCCTATCCTTCCTGATCAGAGTCCTTTCTTAAAGGAATTTGCTCAGCCTTGGAAATCAGCTCACTCAGCACCTCCTTCTGTTTGCCTTGTTTCTCAGCCCAGAGAGAGGCAGTCCTGCAGTGGTCTGGAGATTTCTGCTGGAGACAGTGTCTCCCAAGGTGCAACCTGGCTCCTCCTGTTCTCATCCTGGGATGTGACCATCGAACTTTCCTAACAGAGCCTGGCCCCTCCCCCGACTCCCTTCCAGGCCTTAAGGAACCACACAGTCAAACCAGAGCACCGTGGTTTAAGTTTGTAGTCCCAGGACTCAGGAAACTGAGGTAGGAGGTCAGCCAGAAATTCAATGACAGCCCGAACTACATAGTGACACCCTGTCTTTAAACAAAACAAAACACCCAGGAGCTGGAGAGATGGAGATGGCTCAGAGGTTAGGAGCACTGACTGCTCTTCCAGAGGACCTGGGTTCAATTGCCAGCACCACATGGCAGCTAAGAACTGTCTGTAACTCCAGGTTCAGGGGATAAACATGTGAAAACACCAATGCACATAAAATATAAATAAGTAATTTTTAAAAATATTAAAACAGGGGCTAGAGAGATGGCTCAGAGGTCAAGAGCACTGACTGCTCTTCCAGAGGTCCTGAGTTCAATCCCCAGCAACCACATGGTGGCTCACAACCATCTGTGATGACACCTAGTACCCTCTTCTGTGTACTGTATACATAATAAATAAATCTTTAAACAAAACAAAAAAACCATCAAAACAACAAAATGGCAAGTAAAAACTCCAGCCGAACACCCAGGATGCTTGTGTAAACTGGATAATCCAGATGGCCAGCTCTTTCATTTAATCCATAGTTACTGCTCACAATAGTTTCCCTAGAGAATCACTATGGGCCGATGCCATGATGTCTTCACATTGTCTCATATGTCCTCCAAGTCTTGAGAGCCAAATGGCCCCAGGTGGGGTTTGTACCTGTTACTCACTAGTCCCGTGGCTTTAATCAAGGGATTACCCTGTCTATGCCTATCTTCCTAAGCTACAAAATGAAAGTGCTAACAAACTCTATCCTAGAGTTGCCAGAATTCACATCTTTAGGTCAGGATCTCTGTGCTCAGAGCACAAAATGCCCAATGAATAAATGAGCTCAGGGGTCCTCCTTTAATCCCAGCACCAGGGAGTCAGGCAGTTGCATCTCTGTGAGTTCAAGGTCAGCCTGGTCTACACGAATGGGCTCAAGAAATAGTGTTGGTATGTCCCCCTGCTCAGGTAGTTATGAAAGCTAGTGCAGGCCTTCAACATGTTATGACTATATAGTGCAATCTATCTTGAACATCCTTTTTACTACATAGCCCAGGCTAGCCTCCAGCTAACCATCTTTCTGACTCAACTTCCCAGGTGCTAAGACTCCAAGACCACACCAGCAGCAGCTCCTAATGTTTAGTCAAGAAGAACAGGAGGAGGAGGAGGAGGAGGAGGAGGAGGAGGAGCTGGCTCAGTGGTAGAGCACTCCATCACTTGCCTAGCTTGGTAAAGCCCTGGGTTCAATCACCAGTAATGGACATCCCCACACACATACCAAAACAAAACAAAAAAACTAAACTAAAACCCAGGAGACCAGCAAGGTAGAGGAGGCTTGCCAAAAGTCACACAAGAAACACACACAGCAGAATGAGGATGTGAAGCTAGATCTATCTAATCCCAGATGTCATGAGCTTTGAATTCACAAATAATTGATTGAGCAACAATTATGCACCAGGCACCGTGCTAGGCTCTAGATTCATCACAAAGTTGACTGTGTACCCACAGATGGTGGCACATGCCTCTATTCTCAGCACTTAGGAGGCAGGTCCAGGCCAGCTTGGTCTACTTAGAGAATTCTAGGACAGCCAGGATTCCATAGAGAGACCCTGTCAAAGCTGCCTTTCAAAGGTCAAACAGGCGTGCAAGAAAGTAGCATTACCTGTCCCGAAGTCGATGGCCCTCAGGGCTTCTGCTATGTGTTCTAAATCCAGAGTAAAGTAGTCCATGCTTTCAAAGCCCTGCTCTGTCTTTCCCAGCTGGCAGCCCTTGGAAGCTTCTACAATGCTGTTTGGATAAAGGCAGGATAAGGTCGCAGGACTCCATGCAGAAAGGGACAGCTCTATGTGGGTCCATCCCAGCCCCATAATCTATCCCTGAAGTGGGGGGATTAGGGGTATAGAACATTCCTTCTCCAGGTCAAACAGAGTGAATGACCCAAGAAAGCAGGGGACATGAGCTGGGGATGAGTCCCAACCACGAAAAGCACAGGGTCCCACTGGGCACGTGTCAGAAGCCAGCCTTGTGGGGGGCTAAGAACTTAGGCCACAGTCCCAGAAACACTCACCTCTTGATGAGTTGCTTGGCACTCTGTGGGGAGAAAGAGTAGAGAATTAGCATGGCAAAATCCTGGGGGACATAAAATAGTGATCTCCTGAGCATAGACTCCAGGTACCATTCCGTGGTGTGGTGTAACTTGATTTCTACCCTAACTTGACAGAACCTGGACACTTCCTCTCTGTCCCTCTGTTAGCCAGCATGCACCCCGATGTGTTTCCACTGTCCTGACAAGAAACCAGGCTCTCAGACAAACTGCTCACAATGTCTGAAAGTCTCTTGGTTGAGAGGCAGGCAAGCCACTTTTTCAGACCCATGCATGGTCTGGAGAAAGCTGGCCCATGAGAAGAGCTGAAGGCAGGCGTTTTGGGTACTGTAGTTTTTGTGTGTTTTAAATTTTTTTTCTTTGTATGTATGCGTGAGTCTGTGCACCATATGTGTGCAGCAGCCGCAGGAGGCCAGCAGAAGGTGCCAGGTTCCCTGGAACAGGAATTATAGATGGTTGTGAGCTGTCTTACCTGGTGCTGCAAACCTAACTCAGGTCCTCTGAAAGAGCGGAAAGCATTCTTGACCCCTGATCCATTGTCCCTCTGGGTTTATTTATTTTTGTTTTGTGTATTTATGAGTGCCTGCATAAACATATGTTTAGCACATGTGTGCCTGGTGCCCTTGTAAGTCAGAGGCAGTCACTGGGTTGGAGTTAGGGATGGTCGTAAGTCACCATGTACATCCTAGGAACTGAATCCTGATCCTTTGCGAGAACAAAAAGTGTTCTTTTTCTTTCTTTTGTTTCCTTCTCTTTTTTTCCTTTTTTGAGACAGGGTCTCTCTATTATGTAGCTCTAGCTGTCTTGTAATTCGCTTTGTAGACCAGGCTAGCCTCAAACTCACAAAGCACTGCCTGCCTCTGCCTCCCCAGAGCTGGGACTAAGGGTATGTGGTGGCCTAAAAAGTGTTCTTAACCACAGAGCCATCTATTTTTTTTTAATGTGTTTGTTTATTTTGCAACAGAGTCTTACTATGTAGTCTTGGCTGGCCTGGTGGCTCCCTATATAGATCAGGCTAGCCTCAAACTCACAGAGATCCTCCTGCCTCTACCTGTATCTTCTAAGTGCAGGGATCAAAGTCAAATGCCACCAAGCCTAGCCTGGCATGTCTTATTGTGAGATAACATTTTCCCAAGTTGCCCTGCTATCCCCTTAATTTGCAATCCTCCTGCCTCAGCCTCTGAGCAATAGGATTATAGGCCTTAGCCACTATGCCTGGCATCTCATCAAGATTTAAATGGCCTGTTCAAGGGTTAAGGGACAGTATGGTTCAAATCACCCAAACCCTGCTGATGCTACTCACCAAGAGGAAGGTGGCCCCTCCAGGCTCATCCAGGGACTGGATGGCTGTTTCCACCAGCTTGGTGGACTTTTCCAGCTGCTCTCGGTACTGGAGGATCAGGGCCTCGATAAAGCCCAGCTTCTCCTCCTGCTCCTGAGTGATCCGCTGCAGCAACTGACTTTTCTTCTCATCCAAGATGGCGTACAGGGCATCAAACTTCTGGCTCAGCTCCTCCTTCACCTGGTGGCTGTTTTCCTAAGGACAGAAATCCTAGTCTCATCTCATGGGGTCCCAACCCACTTTCTGAGACAGAAGGGCCTAAGAACCAGCCACCTGCAGAGTGGAGAGATCCTGCCAAGTCCTCATCGCACAGGGGGAAAGCTAATGAGAAGATCCCACCTGCACTTCCAGAATGGGATGCCACTCAGAAGGACCACGATGTCCCTCTCCTTCCCACAGCTCCATCCACTTCCGGTTATGATGCTCCTCCTCCCACCAGCTCCAACCCTGCCTCAAGAAGAAGTTAGATTATTTTTCTTTTTTTCTGAGACAGGGTTGTCACTGCATAGCCCTGGATTGCCTGGAACTCACTGTGTAGACCAGGCTGGTCTTGAACTCACAGAGATTGCCTGCTTTTGTTTCCTGAGTGCTGGGATTAGAGGTGTTTCCCACTGCATTCAGGAAGGGCAGAAATTTGAATACTCTTCCAGGAATGGGAAATAGCCTTTCATTTTCTTTTCTTTCTCTTCTTCTTTTGTTTATTTGTTTTTGGAACAGTCTCATGTAGCCCAGGCTGCCCTCAAACTCACTATGTGTAGGAGGATGGCTTTGAGCTTCTCTGATCTCCTTGGATTCATCTCCCAAATGCTGATGTTACAGATTTGGCATCATGTCTGGCTGGAAAAACTACCTCTGCTTCTATAGTCTCTGGAACCAACAGCCTCCCAACATTTATCAGAAAGGCAAAATTTCAGCCGGTACATGCCCATAATCCCAGCACTTGGCAGGTAGAGGTAGGAGATTCAGTTCAAGACCAATCTAGACCACATAGTAAATGCAAAGTCATCCTGTTCTCCACAAGATCTTGTCTCAAAAAAGTAAATCAAAGATATTCACAAGAAGACAGAAAGAAGCTGAAGAGATGGCTCAGTGGTTAAGGGCACTGGCTGTTCTTCCAGAGGACCCTGATTCAATTCCCAACACCCACATGGAGGATCACAACCATCTGTGACTCCAGTTCCAAGGGACTATGACTCCCTCTTCTGGCCTCTTTGGTAACTGCGCACACAAAGTACACATGCTGGCAAAATGCCAATTTAAAAAAATAATAATAAATGTAAAAGTACAGAATCCCATTTCATTCCTGATCCACTGAGTCAGAGCCTGAGCTTCCACAGGCTCCAGGATGTGAGCTTTTAAAGGTCCAGGAACCTTGCTCTGCATCAAAACAATGTTGATAGAGACATTCAGGGAGTCATTGGTGGGTCATTGGTGGGTCATTGCGGTCAGGAACCTCTTGTGTCTGTCTTGACCTTGGGCAGGGTCAGCCGCTATGTTCAGGAACTAGTCCCCAAGTGAGAAATGACTGCCCCTTTCCTGCACACAAGGCTCCAAACCCCAGCCTGCACTCACAACTCAGGCCTTTCCCAGAAGCCAGCGGGGCTCACCGATGCCAGGCCACTCAGCACCCTCACCTTGGTCACTCGGCAGGAGTCCTCCAGCTGAGAGATGATAGTCTGCACTCTGTCATTCCCCGCCACCAACATGGAGATGCAGTTACTCAATTCTGTCTGGATGGGGGCAGGGCAAGAGAGGGGACAGAAATAGACTCAGAGCCGGCTCCTTCTCGGCCTCATAGCAATATGATGTCCCTGTTTCCCCCTCTCTGAGAGGGTCACCAGTAGGGTTGCTATGCTTTCTTCTGGGATGCAGCACAGGCCTAAACAAGAAGCTACCACAGGTGCCATATCCTTTCTGGACAGATGAGACCCCAAGAGACACTGAGCACCCCAAAACACACAGCAAGGTATTGAAAAAGGAACAAGGAAAAACTAGTTTCTTTAATTTATTTGTTTATTTATTTGAGATGAGTCTTAGTATGTTTCCCGGGCTGGCCCAGAACTTGCTATGTAAACCAGGCTGGCCTCAAATTCATAGAGATCCACCTGCCTCTGCCTCATGAGTGTTAAGCTTAAAAGGCCTGTGCTGCTAGTTTCTGAGAAAAGGAATAGAATTGGAAAGTTCTAGAAAAGTCCAAAAGCTGAGTGGCATGTGAAGAACAGAGAGTTTAGAAAGGGCTACAGCTTTCTACATAGACAGGATGCCAGGTTGCCAGGCACCCAGGGAAGAGCCTCACATCTGCCTTGTGCTACATGAGAGGCTCAGGTGGAGAGATCGGGGACCTCAAAGTACACAGGAGGGGAAACCATGGCCTGGAAGGGCCTGGTGGCCTGGCCGTAGGGTCTGGCCTCCCTCCCTGTGACCACACCCAGGTGTTCTCAAGTGACTCTAAGTATAACCATGAGCTCAGCCACCTCCCCCAGGGAGGCAACGCTGCTGTCCCTGTGGCCCCAGAAAGTCCCTCCAAAGGGACTATCCCTGAAAGGCCGGCTCAGCACATCCACAAGGGTCAAATCCACCCTCCCAATCATCTGGGCACAGTAGCTGGGTCATTACCTTCTGTCCCTGGAATATGTTTTGAAGCGGGGCTACCTCACAGGCCTGGTGGGCCCCGAACACCTTGCACAAAGAACAAGTGGGCACCTCACACGTGAGGCAGTAGATGTTAATCTTCTCATCTTCATGCTCCTTGCACATGGGGTGGCTGCCTTTCTGCAGGGGCCGACTGAGGGGGGGGGGAAAGAGCCACAAGTCAGAGATGTCCCCTCCTCCTGTCCCCTCCAGGCACAGGAGGTCAGCCCCCACTGCATCAGGATGCTCCAAACACTCTCCGTTTTATCTTCTGGGAGCCCAAGATCAAGGAAGCTAATGACATCCAACCTGTTCCCAAACCCCTAAACAGACTCCGGTGTTGGAGCTAGCCTGAGCTAGTACAGGGGACCTGGGGAAAGCCCCAGAATTCCAGAGTCAGACTAGAGGATGGTGACCTTAGGGAAGAGACAACAGAGTCCCTGAAAATGAATAAATTTGCCCAAGGTCGCCCAGCAGCACGGGCAGGGGAGGCTAATACTCTTGCTCTAATTATAACTCCATCACTATGGGTTGCTGGGCCTGGGTAACTCATTCTGATGGCAGCCCTATGTCTATATTTAATCTATCAGACGGGGATGCCTGCTTGTTTTTCTTTCCTGAGTCTATAACATACAGTACCTGGTGTCGAAACCCTGGAAATAAAACGCAAGTAGAAAGAATACACAAATAACCACATCCCAAAGGTGTCCAAGGGTTCAGAGAAGGGGACGGTATGTACACCCTCAGCCATACAAACAGCACATGACGGGCGGAGGACAGCACTGTCCAGAAGCCCAGAGCAAACCTTGACCTATACCACACAAAAGCTTCCAGGGCCCAGAATCTCCTTTTTAATTTTAAAAACTGCCTTTACTGTGTGTTTGTTGGGGTGGGGCAATGTGTGTGCCATGGCACATGTATGGAGGTCAGAGGACAGTTGAAGGGGTTTGTACTTCTATCATGTGGGTCGTGGGGATAGTCTCAGGTCGCCAGCCTTGGCGGCAAGCGCCTTTACTCACTGGGCCATCTTACAGACCCAAGAGTTTCTTATTTCTGTCTTCATTGCTTTCTCTGCATAGGGAGCCTGGTGTGCCCCTGTCCATCAGTCATTCCCAGCACAGACCGGGATTTTAGAGTAGAGGCCTTACCCCCCAAGCTAGACAGAACTTACAGCCTTTCAGGAATATGCAGCCACGACCTCTGACCCCCAGTCCCTAAGCAACTCATAAGTCTCAGATAATGATTGTCCCCCATCAGTGTCAATGCCTCACCTCCCAGCAACCCTGCATGGCTGTCACAGCCCAGACTTCACTGCCCCCTCCAGGAGCCCCTTTCCAGGCTTATTTTTGTTCTTATCTTTGAGCCCAGGAACCCCAGCTTGACTAAAGTGATGAGGGTTTCCCTGGTGCCACCTGCCTCTGTCCCCTAGCATGGCAGATGAAGAGGACCTGCTGCTTGAGAACATCTCCCTCCCTGGTGGCCAGATATCAGGGTCAAACATTCGCTCGTTTTGGGTGATCTTGGTCCCTCAAGCCTCTGACTCTCAGTAGTGACAAACATGTCACAATGTGACCTGCAGAGCTCTGAGCAGACCCTGCATAGGGGCTACTGTCACTGTCAATCACCTCTCAGGGAAAAGCCTCAGAGTTTAGACACAACCTACTCTTCAGGACTCTACGGCTGTAGGCTCACATTGGTATACTATAAATTATCATTGTTATTATTATTATTACTGTAATCACAGTCACTATAAACATTTCTAGGCAAAAGACAGCTCGGTACATAAGAATATTTGCACCGCAGCCCGAGTGTGATCCCTGAATTCATATGAAGGCAGAAGGAGAAAACAGGTTCCCCAAAGATGTCCTCCGGTCTCCACACATGGGCCACAGTGTGTATGCACTCACACCCACACCATACACTAATAACAAATAATAAAAATAATTTAGAGGGGCTGGAGAGATGGCTCAGCGGTTAAGAGCACCGTCTGCTCTTCCAGAGGATCTGGGTTCAATTCCCAGCACCCACATGGCAGCTAACAACTGTCTGTAGTTCCAGTTCCAGGCAAACACCAAGGCAAATAAATAAATAATAAATAAATAAAGTTTAAAAAAAATAATTTAGAAATGTATGTGCATGTCTTATCTGGGAAAGAGATTGGACAGAGCCTGTATTAGAAAAGTTCTACCACTGGGCTACATTTCCAGCCCCTACTCTTATTATTTTATTTTTAATTTGAATCCAGATCCTTCTGAATGGTTCAGGCAGGCACTGCATTTGCAGGGTAGCCTAGGTGAAGCTTGAAATGGAGATAGATCCTCCTGCCTTCGATTCCCAAGTAGCTGGGATGGCAGGCATATGCCACCATGCCTGGTGCTCAACAATATTCATTTAGAACACAGTTTGTGTTCTAGCTACGTGAGACCCAATATAACCAAGAAGGCTACGTATGATATTCACTTTGGAGACTAGAGAGATAGGCGGCAATAAGAGAGCTTACTGCTCTTGTGGAAGACCTGGGTTTGGTTCCCAGCGCCCACATGACAGCTCCCAACCATGTGTAACTGAAGTTCTAGTGCTGGGGGAGGGGGGGTTGTGAGGGTCACATCTTGTCAATTTGACTACATCTGGAAATAACTAAACCCCAAGTGGTTGGGTATACCCATAAGGGATTTTTTTTGTCTTAATTAAATTACTTTAAGTGAGAAGACACACTTTAATCCAGATCTTTTTTGAGGTGGGAAGATCCATCTCTAACCTGGGCGACCCCCTCTGCTGGCATCCAATGTAAACGTCAAGGGAGCAGGAAGCTTGCTCTCTTGGCCTGTCTGCTCCACTCTCACTAGTCCATTCCTTCAGAGCCCACTTTTGGGGGACGCCAGCAAACACGAAGGCCAATGAGACGTCCATTCTTGTGAGCTGAACAACTACTGGATTCTTGGACCTTCTGTTGGTGGACAGCCATTGTTGGACTAGCTGGCCTGTAAGCCATTCTAATAAATCCTGTGTATGTGTTTCTTCCGTAAATTCTGTTTCTCTAGAGAACCCTAATACAGGGATCAGTACTCTCTTCTGGCCTCCACAGACACCAGGGGTGCTCTCTCTCTCTGTCTCTCTCTCTCTGTCTCTCTCTCTCTCTCTCACACACACACACACACAGATGGAGGAATATACCTGAAATCTGTCACATCCTCCCTCTCTCTCATATTCACCACTTGCTAGCCTATGCAAGCCTTCATTTTCTTCATTTTCTCATGCTAAAACAGGGATGAGATGGCCCGGTGAGGCTAGACAGGAAATGCATGGAGGAGCTGAGGGCAGTGCTCACATGTAATTAGTGCTCCATGAGTACCTAACAGTCAGACCCTACGGTCTGTCGCCTTGACTGAGTCTGGCTTCCTAGGCTGGGCTTAAATTCTCTATTCTCCTGCTTCAGCCCTCCTAGTGCTGCGATTACAGATATGCTCCATCTTTCCTGGTCAGGTGAAGGTTTTAGGCTGTGAGGCCATGAGGTCAATGGCCCAGGAGCCTTGCTAGGATGTTCTCCATTGGTGGGTAGATGATTGATTGACATTGGTGGGGTGGATCCCAGAGTCAGGGTTTCCTACCATCAACCAGCAGGTTCTACCAACAAGCCCTGTCAGGATGTCCCTCCTTTGAGAGATTATCCAGTAGCTGTGTCTCTTTCCAAGGAAGTGGCCAATGCTGCACTGCCCCACCCCACCCTACACACACAAATTTTGCTCAGATCATTCCCTTCCCAACTGGTAAACTTTGGGCAACTGACCAAAACTATTATTACTGTTGTTCTTACTATTATTATTGAGAAGGGGGGAGACAGGGTCTCAGTCTGATTGCTGGCCGAGAACTCACAGCAATCCTCCTGTCCCTGACTCTCTAGAGCTGGGATCACGTGATTTGCCACACCTAGCTGGTTTCCCTTCTTTGAGACACCATTTCCTTCTCTACATAGGGGTAAACCTGAAGGATGAAGTATTCTTGGTGTCTGAGCCCTACTGTCGTACAGACCACTTGCTACATTCTCTCCTGGTGTTTTCTTGGTTACAGACTTCTTTCTCTCTCTTAAGCACACCCCCCCACACACACACATACACACACACACTCTGTCTCAGGGCTCTCTTTCATGCCCCTACTATGCACAGTGAACTCAAGAGCTGAGCTTCTGTCTGAGGTAGAGGGTGATGGCTGTCTGTACTGATAAATGTGGCTGTAATCTCCTGGGGGAGTGGCCTGGCGGAGGCTGGCTGTTCAGCTGCACACTAACCTGGAGCACTCCTGCTTGTAAATGTCAATAATATTCTCCACCAGTAGATTTCTCTGCAGGCCATACACCCCGTGCCGGTCCATGATCACCTCGTGGCGGCAGGACGGGCAGCGGAACCGGCCTCCAGACGTGGACACTGAGCCGCCACGGTTGGTCCAGTAGGGATTTGCAGCCTGCAGATCATCAAGGAAAAAATGAGGCTGGAGTTTCTTCCCTCCCTAGCTTCCAGTTCTCTGCTACCCAGTTACCCCCAAACATACCACCCAAACCAAAGGATCTTCCTGGTCTTGACCTAGAACCAGCCCACCCACATGGTGGAGCGTCTTGGTTAAAGCATCCAAACAGTTAAGAGATTCAATATCAGCCAACATAAGTTCAAGTCATGTGACTTTAGGTAAGCAGCTATATCTCTCTATGCCTCAGTTTACCACTAATATTGCAGGCCTTAAAATTAGAGCCAGCTCCTAAGATTGTTAAAGAAAATAGTGAAAATTTTTGGGTTTTTGGTTTTGTTTTTGAGATAGGGTCTTGCTATCTCAAACTCATTAGGTAGCACACAGACTGGTCTCAGACTCTTAGGGATCCTCCTGCCTCAGCTTCCTGAATGCTGGGATTATGGGCACGTGCAGTCACATCTGACATGGGAAGACCATTTTCTGTAGCGGCCCGGGACCCTTACACCTTTCTCAATCCAGTCACAACTGTTCTTTTTCCCTCCTGAGGAAAATGGCGTCCCTTCTGCCCCCATGTAGGAGCAAACAGCCTCTGAGGATGATGTTGTGATTACGTGCCTCTTGCCACCCTCCTTCCAAAGTTCCAGGGCCCCTGCCATCCTGGGGCTGGCTCCTGCCCCAGGGCCTGGCTTCTCTCTCCTCTCTGCCAGCCTCCCCCTCTTATCTTTTAGGCATTTGACTCTTGACTGGAAACTCAACAGGGAGCTGTGGGCAGAGTGGAGACTACATGTGCATCATGGAAAAGGACTAGAAAAGCTCCCCTTTAACCCTTAGAGCCCCCCCCCCCCCATCCTTAGCCCTTCCCAGAGGTCTCTGCATGGTTTCACATTGAAGCAAGAGGTGAGAAGTGACCTAGGCTGAGGGGGAGAGGAATCTGAAAAGCTGTTCCTGAGGCAGGGAGGCTTCCGGGTCCCGGCCCTGCTTAGTGCTGACCTGGAAGATGTCGTTGGCACACTTCCGGCACAGATTGTGCTGGCAGGGCAAGATGACCACGGGCTTGGTAAACATCTCCAGGCAGATGGGGCAGATCAGCTGTTTCTCCAGGTTCTCCATGGCGTTTCCGTCCGAAATCAGGCTAGATTTATAATCCATATTGCTTTAAGATGTGGCTGCCTCTTCCAAGTGTGTCCCACCAAATGGAACTAGAGGACTTGCCTTTGTCCCCAACCTCACTCGGATCCTCTTTGTCTTCTCCTGGCGTCTGACTTCTGTCTTGCTCTGAGGCCCCTCTGATATTTATAGCTGTACCTCAGTCACATGAGACCCAGAAGGGGACCAGCTGAGCATTCCGAAGCCAGGCTGCTGGCGGGGCTTGAGTTTCTTCCAGGCCCGCTCAGATCACATGTAGGGATGAGCAATCGCTGTTCCCCTGGGATGGGGGTCGTAAACAAGAACGGACTGTTCAGATTTAGGTCTAGGCCAGGTACCTGAGTTTCCTGCAGAAGTTGGTCTCCGTCCCCCACTCCACCCCACCCCCTCCCACCACTGTCTCCAGGCAAGTGAGAGTGCAGAACGGGACCTGAAGAAACAGCCTGGCACTCAAGGGATTGACAGCCAGCCCTTCTGTACCACCCTAAGTCAGTTCTAGGACTTGTGGGTAGCCCCTCTGTGAGACCTTCTCTGTGTCTCAGACTCTAGCCAAGCTTTTTAATAGTATCTTTAGAAATTCCTGTGCTGGAGATCCCACCATCCTCAGCCACTTATCACACTTCATACTAAAAGGGCTTTCTTGAGGGCTGGTGGGGTGGCTCAGTGGTTAAAGGGGCTGGCTGACAACATGTGTTCACATGTTCACTTGTTTTCCCTGCACTGAGATGCTCACAGCCCAGAAAGAAGACAGCGTGAGATCCCCTACTGTGCCTTAGAATCTTGTGTCCTGACACTTGGAAATCTTCCAGAGGCTCCCCACCCTCACTCTGGGCTTTACATACATCTTCATTCACTGGCCCCAGGAAGAGCAGGAGGCTGTGGAATGTATGGATTTCTTGGGAAGAAGTGATCAGGGCCCCGAGGTAAGATGTAGTGATCTGTGGGCCTATATCCCAGCTGCTCAGGAGGCTGAGGCAGAAGAATCAAAAGTTTAAGACCATCTTGGGCTATATAGTGATGTCATGTCTCAGAATAAAAGGTAAAACAGGGTGGCACACACCTTTGATCCCAGAACTTGGGAGGCAGAGACAAGTGGATTTCTGTTGGAAGCCAGCCTGGTCTACAAAGCAGAGCCAGGACAGCCAGAGAAACCCCGTTTTGAAAAACCAAAAAACCCCAAAAAAGTTGCTTTCTAAAAAATAAAGGATAAACAGGCATGGGGGTACATGTCTATAACTCCAGTACTTAGAAGGCAAAGGCAGAAGGATTGGATTCAAAGCCAGTCTGGGCTACATGAAACACTACCTCAAAATCAAATACTGTCACTATGCACCTCAGTGACCACCATGACCCCTTACCACAAACCACACCACCCCAAAAGAAAAAGTATAAAAATGTATTTTTTAAAGGTTAAAAAAGATGGAGCAGAAGACCAGGGTTCAGTTCCCAGCAGCCACACCGTGGCCCACAACTGTTGTTATTCCAGTTCCAGGGGTCTGGCGCCCTCTTTTGGCCCATGGAGGCATTGCATGCTTTGATACACATGCATTCACGTATGCAAAACACAGAAAAATAAAATGAATTAATCTTTAAAAATAGTAGGGGCTGAAGAGACAGCTCAGTAGTTAAGAGCACTGGCTACTCTTTCAGGGGATACAGGTCCGACCCCAGCACCCATGTGATGCTCACAGTTCCAAGGAATCCTACATGGTACACAGACATACATGCAGGCAAACCACCCATACACAGAATAAAAATAGATAGTTTTTAAAGGTAAAAAGAGGGTGGGGAAGATTTAATGATAGAGCATTTGCCTAGCACGTGGGATAAGGATTTATGTTCCATTCTTCATACCTGCCCCCCCCCCAAAAAAATAAAACCCTTGGGGGAGTTCCAAGAGCAGAGGGACCAGTCCTAACAGAATTACAGGAGGAGACCTTTGAAACCAAGGACAGAAATTCAGGCCTGGTGATGGAGGCCTGAAGACTGTTGTGAGCTCAGGTTAGCCTGGGCTGCAGCGTGGAGACATGTCAGTTTTTTCCAATCTGGTGCTTCCTCTCAACCCAAAATCCTGGTGGCTGGTGTTTGCTGAGCTCTTGCTACACACCAGGCCCTGCGCTAAGTACTTGATTTCCCGATCAGTCATCACCTGAACAGTCTACAGTGCATGAACCGTTACATCCCTGTTAAATGGGACAGGCAAGCCAGACACAGAGGGGCAAAGTGACCTGTGTGAAGTCACACAGCCAGCAGCAGATGGCTCCGAGGAGACACAGGACTGCAGGAGCTTCTGGTATCTCTGTGGAGGTGTGTTTGGGACAAGTCAATGCTTTGGGGCCATCTGAAAGGGAGAAGAAGTCTTCACAGGACCTGGTTCACCCAGGCACGCACAGCATGGTGCCCCAGGAAAGCGATTCTCTCCTGTCATGGGGATAAGTCACAAAGAGGTTCAAGCCTGTGCTGGCTGATTCCTTTCTGCCTAATGATGCAGCTGTTGCCAAAGTCAATATTAGTAGCAACAATATTCGCTAACGCTAAGGAAGTTCTCCATGCTAAAGACATGACTGCAAGAAGGAAGCTTCGTTTTTGTTTGCAATGGGGCCAGGAGAGAGTGAGCAGCCATTTTACAGCGACGAGGGACAGTGTAACAAAGAAGCCAATGCTGAGGAATGCCAAAGGGAGCTACAAAAAGTTCCTGGTGCCTCTTGGGTCTCGCTGAGTCTTGCCTACTGAAGGGGTGTGATGGGACCAATGGCTCAGTGGGTAATAGCACTGGCTGCTCTCCCAGAGGACCTGGTTTTGGTTCTCAGCACCCACATGGTGGCTCACAACCATCTGTAACACCAGTCCTAAGGGAACTTTTGATTCTGTGGGCACGTGGGTGGTGCCCAGACATCCATAGAGGCAAAACACCCATATACATAAAAACTTAAAATAAATTTTTGAAATAAAATAAATATTTTTTAAAAAGAAGTTCAAGGTTATTCTCAGATACATAGTAAGTCCAAGACTAACATGGGTTATATTAGAACCTGTCTCAAAAGCAAAAAGCAAAGTGGCTGGGCTGTGGTGGCTCACGCCTTTAATCTCAGCACTCGGGAGAAAGAGGCAGGTGGATCTCTGTGAGTTTGAGGCCAGCCTGGTCTACAGAGTGAATTCCAGGCTAACCAGAGCACAGGATGAGTCCCTATTTTAAACAAACAAACCAAAAGATATTTAAGAGCCCAAGGGAGGGCTCAAGGGCTACAATGGGCTTTTGGACGAAGACCTGAGTTTGCCACACTGTGGCAGGAGGGATCCGATTCCCAGAGGTTATCTTCTGACTTCCAAATATAACAAAAATTTATATTTTAAAAAGATACTTAAAGCTAAGATAGTTCAGACACTGATTAGAAAGTAGAGATGAGACCGAGTGTGACGGAGGGAATTTCAGTTTTGAGATGCCAGCTGAGAGTGGGAAAGGCAGACAGAATATTCCAGGGATTGGGAGCAGGAGAGAAAAAAGAGTTGGCCAGCTTCTGAGGTGGGCTGAGGTGGCAGGTGGCCGCAGTGTGGACAGCAGTGGGTCCATGAGGCACATGAGGAAGGGCCTTGCTGCTGTCTGTGTCCTGGACATGTTTGGCACTTGGGAGGAGCCAGTCCCAAGTTCCTGTTGACTTTCTCCAGCCACATTGGGCAGGCCAGGTGCAGAGCCCCAGCAAATGGACAGTGGGATGGTTTCCAGCCTGGACACTGGTAAGCCAACGCTGCTCAGAGTACAGGGAGGAGATGGGGCAATTCCCACGTGGGCTGCACTGGGCAGCAAAACATGCGTGGTCATTCGATCCTCACATCTGTCCTTCGGAAGATCTGTACTTTCCCTCTCCAAGCCGGAAACGAGCTTCAGAGAGTTAACTGACTAGGCCGAAGTCACACAGCCGCAAATGGCAAAGCCAAGCCCTGGTTCGTGGCCAAGGTAGCCTGAGTCTCAAACCTGTGCTCCTCTGTTAGAGCAGGTAGTGAGTGCTTATTATGGGCTGGCCATTGTGCTGAGACATGTCCACACTTCTTGCCATTCAATATTCCAAGTGACTCACTGAGGCAGAGAGTAGCACCTTCTTAGTCTCCAGCTGATCTGCTGAGGCTCAGACATCCACAGTCACTTGGCCAAGCTCCACCAGGAGTAAGTAAGTGACAGAGCCAGTGACATTACCAGAAATTTATAAGTCAACACCATTACCGGTCATTAGATCAGCTTAGAGAGCCATGGGCCGGCAGGTGAAGGCATCAGTATTAACGGTGAGTTGGACCAAGCACTGTTTTGAAAGGAGACAGCCTCACAATGCAGCCTTTGCTGGCCTAGAACTTTCTGTACACTGAGATGGCCTCTAATTCAGAGATTCACCTACGTCTGCCTCCCCAGAGGCGTGTGCACCATGGTTTTTGGTTTTTTTTTTTTTTAAATGCTGAGCCTCTTGTAGAGCTGGGAATTTGGCAAAGACTGGTGGTAAGGCTTGATCCTTCGTCCCTGCCTCCCGAGTCCTGAGATTACAGGCACAGGAGTCAGTGCCTAGCTAATTTTCCTCTAGTGAAGATTTCAAACATATGAAAGTAGCGGGGAGATCTAAGGAGCTCATGTAATTAAGCCCAGCTTCATACATTCACGCATGCGTGCATTACTGGAGAATGGACCTGAGACCTGATGCGTGCTAAGCAAGTACTCTACCACCAACCTATACCGCAATCTTCTCTGCTTTTAAAAAATTGGTTTTTGGGACTGGAGAGCTAGTTCAGTAGTTAAGAGCACTGACTGCCCTTCCAGAAGATCCAGGTTCAATTCCCAGCACCCTCACAACAGCTCACAAGTGCCTGTAACTCCAGTTCCAGGGAATCTGACACCCTGACACCAATGCACATAAAATAAAATTAAATAAGTTATAAAAAAAATTGCTGGCTTCATGCATTTGTATACTGTATTTTATTCCGTCCCATTGACCTCCGTCACACCCTGCCCTCTCCCGCTAGGACCCCTTCTTCTTAAGACGTCTTTCTCCGAGTATGTTGGCCCCTCCTCCGTCCATGATGAAATTCTGTGCAGGTCTCACTGGATGACCACAGCTGCAGTAAGTTTATGAGTGAAATGGCCATGTCATGTGGGGGCTGGGAATTAAACCTAGGTTCAGTTTACATGTGTTCAGGTACACATCCAAACAACACAGGCTGTTTCCATTGCCCTTGGTGGCCCAACAGAACTTGATGGTAAGATTCTATCGCTGAAGTGACCTCACTCTTTGATTACAGGTTATAGAGAAATCAAGCTGGAAGCTTCCTTCACATTGGCTAGCCTCAGGATCCTAGGAAGTGCTATCTACAGGCTGCTGGGGGAGAAAAGTCATTAACAGTCTTACTCAGCTGTGAACCCTACAACACTGGCAGTGTGTGTCAGCCGGTGTAACAGTGGCATGGTTGTTGAGGGGGTAACCAAGTACTTTCCAATTTAATCTTCTACAAAAGTGAATTAATGGCTGGTTCTGTAACCTGGGATCATGAACTCTAATGAGAAATCTACTAGTTCCCCCCACAAATAATCATGTGGCCAATCTATTTTTTTCCATTTTATTTTGAGATAGCACATTATCAAAGTGAGAAGGTTGGTCTCAACTCACTCTATAAACTTTTTTTTTTTTCTTTCAGCTTTTGATTCCTCTTACTTTAGTCTCCAAAAGGCTGGGATTACAGAGATACACTAACAGGCATGGGTGAAATTTTCTTTTTTTTCTTTTTTTTTTTTTTCTTTAAAAAAAAACAGAGTTGAATAATTGTGTTCAATTTTTTTTTAAACTTTATTTATTTGCCTTGGTGTTTGCCTGGAACTGGAACTACAGACAGTTGTTAGCTGCCATGTGGGTGCTGGGGATCGAACCCAGGTCCTCTGGAAGAGCAGACGGTGCTCTTAACCGCTGAGCCATCTCTCCAGCCCCAGAAATTCTCAAGTATACAGGCCATGTTTATCGCCTCGTTTTTGCAGAAGAGGAAACTGAAGCATATGGTATATAAAGTTGCCACGTGTCTATAACTGGTACTGGTAAAGCTGGAACAGGCCTGTTTAGTCCCTAAGTCTGTGCCCTTTGGGATTGACACTAGGAAAGGGACTTTTCAGAAACCTGAGAGCTTGTGGCCTCTTGAGTCACAGAAGAGAACCCTGGCCAAGGGCTGGACCCTGGGCTCTGACTCTCTCTGACCAAGACTTGCAATGTGATACCCAGCAGGCCACACCCACCAGCAGTGACTTCATCTGGAACAAGTGCTGGAGAGGGTCTCAGAGGGTACTTTTTGTCCCCGCTGACCTATTCCCAGGGGAGTTGACCCAAGGTGATGAAGTCGTGAGGGCAGTGGTGTCTCAGGGGAGGAAAGCATTCATTCTTCCTCCATACCTCCGTGTTTCCGCTCTTCGGCATGCTTTCCTGGTTTATCACGAATGGAGCAACTCTGCGTCAGGTGCCTGCCTGCTCCCACCTGCTCCTTCCTCCACCCCCCACACAGTGTAGGGGTACATTCTGCCTCTGTTCTGGACTTTCCCTCAGGAACAGGAGCAGGGGTGGGGGCACAGGGCTGTTTTGCTGGGGCTTGAGGTCTCAGCTGTAAACTTCGATGTGATCCTCAGTGAAGAATCAGCCCAAATCACAGGATTAAGCCAATGGTCATTTGATCTAGTGGCTAAGGCCAGAGCAGTTGGCAGAGTCAAGCCCATGGGTTCTGGGGCATGATGCAGTGTCCCAGGGGCCAGGATGGTGTCCACTGGGCCTGAGCCACATGCTATAGAACAGAGCAGAGTGTCCCAGGAACTTAGCACATAAAGCCTGGGCCAGAAGCCCGGTGGCCACCTTCTACTGTCCCCAGGTCTAGACAACATTATGGACAGCTCAAGGGCTCTGGGGCATGAGGTCTTTAAAGTAAGGGACTGTCAGGCTAGGCATGGTGGCAGCACCTTTAATTCTAGCACTTGGGAGGCAGAGAGGCTAGCCTGATCTATGTAGTGAGTTCCAGGACAGTCAGGGCTACATTAAAAAA
>PVIH01015005.1:0-32962 GCA_004025045.1 Sigmodon hispidus
GCAGGGGATGTACTCACTCACTAGTGGTCTCTAAACAAACAAACAAGAAAAAAAGTCAAACATGCCCAAGCGGCAAACCACAACCACGGAACAGCTTGGGATCAGAAACACCCTGGACTGACCCTTTGGATCCCACTCCACCTAGAGGAACACCTGACTCACTCTTGAGGGAGGGAGGAAAGAACTGGATTTGGCCAGAGGTGGAGACTGATCTAAGCATTAATGGGTCAGTGGGACCATAGGACTGTATGCTCCCTGCCCAGGGAGGGGATGGGGAGTTACAGAGGAAAAAAATGACCAGATGTGTTGGGAGGGGGAAGAGACCTTGAATAAGGATATACAGGGATGAAAAAAAAATTCAGAGGGAAAGATGAACACTGGTCCCGGGTCCAGTAGCAGTTCTTCCCTTCTCCCCTGCCTCTTGTCTCCACTTCATTTTCCTGCATGCACTAGCTTTTATTAGTTAGTGCCTGCCTGTCCTCATAAAATGCCATTCCCTGAGTGACGCCTGGCACATCTTGATTTAATAATTATTGGAGGTGCCAAAGAAAGTGCATTGCAGATCTGGGAACTGGCAGATCTGAGCCTGGGATTCGGAAGCTTCAGGTTTGTACTTCACTGCAATCTCACCTTTCTTCACATTGACACCTAGAAATTGACAGAGCCCTGCCATGACTGGGCTCTGTTATGTGTTTACCTCAACATCTTGGACAAGTGTCCTTTGTGTTCTTCTGTATTTTCACTCCCCCCCCAAAAAAATTTAGGGTTTGATTTTTTCCCAGTTTGCCTCATTAATTTTAATCTGGTTCTGCTTGCTGTGCTCATTGGCCTTCACAAAGCACTTGGGGTTCTCCAGTGATTCACATAAATCACCCAATTTATTATGAAGCTTCTGTCTCAAGGATTCCAGCACTTCTTCCTAAGGCTGTACTATGTTGGTTGCAGACCTGTATCTAGCAGAGTGGGCAAATATCCCTCTGTCTCAAGTCTGTGATCACATGGTTCAGGGTTAGTGAGAATCCTTGTTGCCCCTCATATTACAGAGGTGGCCACTGTGATAAGCAGCCTATTGTGCTCAGTTGTCCCAGAGAGTAGCATCCTTGGCTGGGTGATATTATTTTACAGGGAATAGGTTCTTGATAAATACTAGTTGAAACCAAATTCATGATTGTTCAATGATGACAGCAACTTTAGATCTGTGTCCCATCGCAACTTGCTAGGAGAGACAACTGAGGCTGAGTGGGAACCTGCAGAGTTGCTTACCTCCTGGGTGTCAGCTTCAGCTACACTCAAGCACTACACACTTCAAATCTCAGTTGGGGACGTGAACAAAGAAATCTCTACACACACCTTCTGTTGTGCTTCTGATGTTGGGAGTACCTTCAAATGTCACCAGGTGGGAACTTTTGATATATGAGGCTGTCAGCCAGAGAAAAGACATCATTTTGCCAAGTCATGTTTAGAAATAGCCTCCGCCACTCTTCTTGCTCTGACCAAATGCACGGACCTGGCTTGTAAATACAGGAGGGTTCCTAATTTGAGCTTGATAGATTTTCTGGGACATCCCACAGTATGGTCAACCTGCAACATTGCAGCAGTAGCCACAACAAGTGCAGAGTGCCTGTTACATTTGTATATAGGGAATTTGGACCAATATTCTTAGGGCATCTGGACAGCATCCTGTGAGCCAGGAGGCAGAAGGCCTAGAGCTCAGTGGAAGGCTGAATCCTGGTGTCTGCTGTAACAATGTATGCCTCCGTGTTGCCACAGCCATTTGAGGAAGAAACAAACTTCCAACCATCATTGTTCCCTGCAGGGAACGTTAAGGAGATCTAATGCATTAACATAAGAGTCCACAGTACACACACCCCATTCTAGAGAGAGACAAAACTCATTTAAATGGCAAAGACCCCCACCCTTCGCTTGGCATTCACAGTACCATCAATTCATCCAGCATTTTCTGAGCTCTTTCTAGGTGACAAATGTGGGAAAAGGTAACAAAATGTAGTTTGTATCAATTAAACAAAAAGCTTGTGATCATTTTAAATGCCAACCCTACTTGGCTCTATGGTACCTAAATACTTGGTCAAACATGTGTTTTATGTGGGGGTGGTTTGGGTGAGAGTAACATATGTCTCAGAAGAATGACTAGAGCAGTTGAGCCTCTCCTATCATATAAATTGAAGGCCCAAGTAGAAGAGAGAGAGAGAGAGAGAGAGAGAGAGAGAGAGAGAGAGAGAGAGAGCACTCCACTAGCAAGAGAGAATTCTACAGTGACTGTCTTTGGTACTTGTTCTGCAGCATGCATGTACCTCCTAAACCTGCCCCAGTAATGATGGCAGGGCAGCTATCTTGCACAACACTATTCCACCCCTAACACATCCAACTGACCTGAGGCTAAGATGTCTCCCTCAATCAGAGCTGGTGTGTGTGTGTTTCTTTTTTATGTGTATGTGTGTGCTATGTACATGTGTATGTACACATGCTTTTATGAGTGCAGAGACCCAAGGTTGATGCCAGGAGTCTTCCTTGATCACGATCCACCTAATTCACTGTAGCATGTCTTACCACTCAGCTTGCTGCACGCATTTCCCTTCTCTGACAATGGAAGCTGTGATACCCACTCACTATTCTGGGTTCTGGGGATCTGGAGCTACAATGCTCTTGATTTTTTTCTCTCTCTCCAGACAGGGTTTCTCTGTGAAACAGTCCTGACTGTCCTGGGACTCACTCTGTAGACCATGCTGGCCTTGAATTCATGGAGACCTGCTTGCCTCTACCTCCCAAGAGCTAGGCTTAAAGGTATATGCCACTGTCAGTGGGCTCAGTGCTCTTGCTTTAGCCACTGAGCCATTAACACAGTCCTGTTACAGAGTTTAAACCTGAGACAGGACAAACACTAAGTCAGCGGCCAGAGGCTTTAATAGGGAGTTCCAGGAGCCCTGTTCATCATCTTCTCTTTCCTGTAGAGAAAGTGTGGCAGTGAGGAAAACAGGAGAGGGCAGCCAAGCTTGGGGACAGGGTCAACTAGCTTTTTGTCCCAGCTGTCCTTTGACCTAACATTTTCTTCCACAGGGCACTCCAGCATCTTTTTACCATAAACTCCCAAACTGGTTTCTTTCACATATACACATACATACATATATATGGTTCTCTATATACTAAAAGGAAGGCAGAAGCAATAAACTAAGAAAATGAAGCTATAGTTAAGGTTGGTGGATGAATTTGAGATTCCATAGTCACATAGAAATGCTAGAATTGGGAATTAGGACTATCCTTGAGCTCTCCAGCAATTAGCCCAAAACTCTGAGGGGCAGTATTCATTAGGGTGCAATGCTGGAAACAGATGAAACCATCTCTATTGCACTAGACAATTTGGAAGCCACTCATTAAAAAAATATTTTGCACATGTGTGTGATAGGATATGTGTGTGAGAGAGAATTTGTATGCATGCCTGAGTGTAAGTGTGTGTATGTCATAGTACTTGTGTGGAGGTTAGTGGACAATGTCAGGTGTAGGTCCTTGCTTTCCACCTTGAATTAGACAGGTTGTAGTGGGATTATGTTATTACACTGTAAATAATTGTCCCACCTACTGGTTCAATAAAAATGCTGATTGGCTGAAGGCAGACAGGAAGTATGAGTGAGGCTACCAGACTAGAAAACTGGGAACAAGAAGAACAGAACAGAGATGTCAGGAGATGCAGAGGAAAGAAATTGAAATGCTGCTCTGAGAAAAGGTACCGAGCCTCATGGCTGAACAAGATAATGGGTCAGTTTCAAAGTAAAGAGTTACCAAGTTATATGCCTGGGCCCCAAGTCAGTCACCAAGCACAGTGTAATTAATATAAGTGTCTGTGTGATTCTGTGGGACTGTGTATGTTTCTGTGGAACAATGGGTCAAAACCTCAGGACCAGGTTGAAAAGTCCGGCCCAGAAACATACCTACAACAACAGAGTCTCTTGGTTATGCTTCTTTATGCCGTGTTGTTGGGCCCTTCTGAGACTGTGGGGTTGAGGCCCGGTGTAAATTCCTAAGCCTTTCTAGAGTTTGGAGACCTGTCTCTGGCCATAAACTCCATGTGTGAGTGACTCAGCATAGCCTGATCTAAGAACGCCTCTGCCTAGCCTCTGCTAACATGGTAAAATACGGCCCTTTTCCCCACCTACCCCAACCTAAGACTCTCACCCCCTTCTCACAGCCCTATATAAGCCACAGACTGATGCAATAAAATGAGTTCTTGCTTCAACAAGGCTTCCAACTCAGTGTGTGATTTCCCCTGGTGGTTGGGGGGTGCTGGGTTGTCAACACTCATCATCCCACTCCAACCCCAGGGAGAGGCCGCCTGGTCTGGATCTCCCTCTGCCCTATCTGCCAGACAGAAAGAGTCTGGCACTGTGTGAGCTTCCAGGGACTCTTCTGTCTCTGTTTTCCATCTCTTCATAGAAGTGCTGGAATTGTAGACATGTATTACCACACTTGACTTTATGTAGGTTTTGGAGATTTGAACTCAGGTTTGTATGCTTGCATGAAAAATACTTTTATTGCTAAGCCATCTCCTTAGCCCTGGTATGAGTTCTTAAAATGCCATTTGAGGCAGTCAGGTGTGGCATACTTTTAATCCCAGTACCCAGAAAGGAGAGGGGCATGGGAATCTCTAGGAGTTGAGGGCTAGCCTGATCCATTAGTCAGTTCCAGGACCGTACTGCTACATAGTGAAGCCTTGTCTCAACAAACAAACACACAAGCAAGCAAGCAAGCAATCAAACAAAAGTGTTACTTAGATCATCACCATTGTCACCTGGGAACTCAGTATCAATAAATACCTTGCATTTATATTCTGGGTGTATGACCTAGAAATTTTCTTAAACAAGCCCTCTCCATGATTCTGAAGCAGTGATAAAGTTCTAGAAACAGTACAGTATGAGAAGCAGTGCCTTACAACCTTCCGTCTTGGTCGTCAGTATGGCAATAGACATTCAGGTCTTCAGTAGTGGCAATGACAGGCTGGGTGCCCCATCTGCTTTGCAAATGCAGAAACCCTCTTCATCAGCTTCTGTGGTCTGGGGGAAGTAGCCATATGGTGCAGGCCTGGCCAATTGTGGCTCATGAACTTCCCCAAGTATCAAAATTCCGTGTGCATGGTTAATTGCTAACTCATGTGGATCCGTGTCAAAATGGTAACACTTGCTTTGTTTGCCTAGGAGTCTGACCTCGAATGGGCCTCAGGTTCTGACATGTTTGTTTTAGAGGGAATACAAGTCTTTGGAGAGGGAGTTCTTCTTTTCATGGCAAATGAAAGGGTTGTTTGTGGCCACTGAAAGATGGAGCTAACATGGAAATAGAACTAGAGACTGGAGTGCCGGAGTGGGAGAATGGGAAGACAGAGGAGAGGAGGAGAGGGAAGGGGAGGGGAGGGGAGGGGAGGGGAGGGAGGAGGAGAGGGGAGGAGAGGAGGATTGATGTGGTAGTATTTATGTATCTGGCCTGCACTTTCTTGCCCTTACCTATAACTGACTCTATAACCTTTTGTTGCAGAAAACCCTATAACCTTTCCAACTAGACTCAGGCCAGAAATGCAACCTTCTGACTTTCTGGCGAAACTGATGTCACCATAGCTGGTGCCCTATTGCTTCCCTGGATGAAGATGGAGGGAGTGGCAGACTTTTAGGTATATGTGTACTGTAGGTAGCAAAAGACCATAGTAGGCAGCAAAGGCTTCTTCAAGGAAGAACACTCTATTGACTTTACCTTTAGCCAGGGGCATATGTTGCTCCAAATTGCCCTTGAAAAGTATGCCAGAAAGTTCTGTGGTTCAAGGTTGAATAATATATGATGGTGTGTGTGTGTGTGTGTGTGTGTGTGTGTGTGTGTGTGTGTGTGTGTTGATTTGTTTGTATGTAAGGAGATGCATGTATATATACATGTTGAAGCCAGAGGCCAACCTAGGGTATGGCTCTTCAGGTGTCAACCACCTTATTTTGGTTTTGAATGTTTGTGTGTATGTACATGTCTGTGCATGTGCAGAGGCCAGGGCTCAAGGTCTTATGTATTCATTGATTGCTCTCTATTTTATTTTTCAAAATAGTTTACCTTTGTTCTCTTTCTCCCTCCCTCTCTCCTCTCTCTCTCTTTCTTTGTCTCCCCCCCACACCCCGTGTCTGTGTGCATGCATGTGTGTATCACAGAGTGGGTGTGGAGGTGTTTTTTTTTCTTTTGGAATGTGAGTCCTGGGGATTCAGGCATCAGGCTTGCCAGCAGGTACCTTTACCTTTTGAGCCATTTTTCCAGTCCTTCTGCATTTAAAGGGTTCATTCATTATTATTTTAAAGATGTATTTGCTTATTTGTATTTATATGTAAAAGCCTATGTGAATTTATGTATATTTTGAAGACAGAGAGATTTGCCTAATTCTACATTCCTACTCCCTGGATTACAGGAAACATTTGGCTTTTTATGTGGATGTTGAGGATCTGAACTCAGTTCTTCAAGTTTGCAAAGAAAGCATTTTATTTACAGAGCCATCTCCTTCATCTTCACTTTGTTCATGAGCCAGCATTTCTCAGTGCGGTGTGTGGGGCTCACGGATTAGGGTAGTCTGGCTGGCTGCTCAGTGAGCTAGCTCCCAGGATCTGCTTGTCTTTTCTGCCTCAGCACTGGGATGACAAGTTCATGTCACTCTGCCTGGCTTTTTCTTCTGACTTTTGGAGATGGAACTGAGGTCCCCATGCTTGCAAGGCAAGTACTTCCCCCTGGGTCCTCACTGCAGCACACTATGAGTTCTTTTTTTTTTTTTTTGACCATGGTTTGTTCTACATTTATTTACTTATTTGTTTGTTGGTTTGTTTTTTTTTGTGTGTGTGTGTGTATGTGAGTGTCAAAGAGCATCTTCTTGTGCTGGCCCTCAGAAGTTGCCCACCTTGATTTTAGAGACAGGTCCCTCTGTGGCCATTATACTATGTTGACTGGCCAGCAAGCTCCTCACTGCAGGGACTCTATTCTCAGGCCATCATACCCCACTCTGGCTTTTGTTTTTGAACATGGGTTCTGGGGTTTGATCTCAGTCCTTTATGGTTGCAAGGCAAGCGCTTTCCTAACCGTGGAGTTTTTGCTTCCACTTACCACAATCGATGGACGGTTTCATGCGAGCATATGATGAATTTTGGTCATTTTTCTGCTTCTCCCATTCCCCTCCTTCTTCTGCTCACAACTTTCTTCTCAAGCACCTCTTCTACTTCCACATTTCCGCTTTGTGTGTGACCCACTGAGTTGAACTAAAGTCGCTAGCATGTGGCCACATGCCACCCCAAGAGCACTGGAAGCTGAAATTGTGTCCTACGTTTCCTGTGGTGTCTTGACCTGGTGCTTGGTTTAAGGAACAAATTTTTAGTAACTTGGCAGAGTAGGGATGCACCAAAATTAAAGTTAAATTACCGCCCTGCTACTGTTGTCCTGGAAATTTCTAAGCGCTGACAGTCACAAACAAGGAGAGCTTCAACCTTTCATTTGCTATTTTGTTTTGTTTTTCAAGCTACAGTCTCTCCATGTAGCCAAGCCAGCCTGGAATTAGAAATCCTTTTGTCACATTTCCTGAGTGCTGGGATTGCAGATGAACCCCATCACAACCGGTTGTCTATGAAGTCATCTTTCTTTCTTCCTTCCTTCCTACCTTCCTTTCTTCCTTTCTTTTTTCCTTCCTTCTCTTTTTATTTAAAAAAGGTCTTTTTTCCATGTATTCCACTGCTCACCCATCCTTCCCTATTTCCAAACCCTCCTAGTCTGCCTTCAGCCTCTCCATACCTCATTCCCTAATCCCCTTCCCCAAAAGGACAGGAAGTCCCAAGGTGGGTCAGCTCAGCATAGCACATTCATTCTAGGCAGGTCCGATTTCCTCATCCCAATATCAAGGCTAGGTTAGGTGCTCCTCTGCAGGGAATGGGCTCCAAGGTGCCAGCCCATGCACAGGAACACAGTCTGATCCCAGCCCTCAAAGTTCTACATGCTGTTCCTGCTAATCAACAGTTGCCTACCTGTGGAGGGCCTAGCTCTTTTTCCTGTGGTTTCCCAGGGATTGTTCTTGGTTCAGTGTGCTCTCCAGAGCTCCAGGCCGTCTGTGGGACTCTTCCTCATACTCCCTATATACTTGCTCGTATAGACTCTTTTTCATCACTCCCCAGCTGGAAGGGGACCTCAGCCCAGTGCTCAGCCATGGATCTCTGCCTCCACTTCTATTCATTGTTGGATGTAGGTTCTGTGATGACAATTTTAGGGTGGTTATTCATTTGATTATAGGAGAGGTCCTGTTTAGACACCCCCTCCATAATTGGTTGGAAACCTAGCCAGGGACATCCTGTGAGTTCTTGGGGGTTTCCCTAGCACCTGGTCTCTTTCCAACCCACATTGGCTTCCTCTATCAAGATCTCCATCTCTTCTCTCTCCTTCTTTGTTGCTCCTCTCACTCAACCATCTCCTTCTCTCATGATTTGTTCCCACCTCTCCTTGGTCCCTACCCATTATGGTCCCAATTTGCTAATGAGACCTTCTCTATTTTCTCTTCTTAGGGGAATCCCTGGATGTCTCATTTAAGTTCCTTGTGATCCCAAGCTGTTCAGGGGTTGTGGTTTGCAGCTTGGGTGTTCTTTGCTTTTTGTCTAAAATCCACTTATGAGTGAGTACAGCCCTTGCTTATCTTTCTGGGCTTGTGATACCTTACTCAGGAGGATATTCTCCAAATGCCATCCATTTGCTATGTATTGCCTTTAGTGTAGTTAGATACTTTCCCTGTATTCCTGATCTCTCCAGAACTTTCATCATGAAAGAGTGTTGAATTTTGTCAAAGGCTTCTTTTGGCATCTAAGGTATTGATCACGTGGTTTTCTTTCAGTTTGTTTATATGCTGGATGACATTCACAGTTTTTCATATGTTGAACCATCCCTACATCTGTGAGATGAAGCCTACTTAATTGTGATAAGATGACTTTTTTAATATGCTGTTGGATTTGGTTTGCCAGTATTTTATTGAGTATTTTTGCATCAATGTTCATGAGAGAGATTGGTCTGTTATTCTCTTTCTTAGTTGCATCTTTGAGTGGCTTGGTTATCAGGGTGATTGTGGCCTCATAAAAAGAGTTCGGCAGCATTTCTTCACTTTCCACTGCCGTATCACGAAGGCATCTCTATGAGAAATTTCAAAGCCGTAATGGACATCAGCATTAAAGACTCACAGCTTAAAATGATGACAGCCCCAACTGAACACAGATGTTGGACTGGGTCACAGGTGTGTTGGTCAAAACCTCCGTTATACAGGGGAATTCTGGGTGATGTGTACATTGTCCTGAATGGATGACCTTTAATTTTCATCACTTCTCAAAGGATATGTGGCCTAATGGAAGCTGAAGATAGGGCTGAGGAGATGGCTCAGTGAAAAAAAAAGTGCTTGCAGGGGAAACCTGAATTTAAGCCTCTGAACCCATGTTAAAAAGCACAAGGAGAGCACTGACTCCACAAAGTTGTCCTCTGAGCTCCACATTCTTGCCTGGGGACTTGTGCACCTGCATGCACATCATTTACACACACACACACACACACACACACACACACACACACACACACACACACACAAACTTAGCAACAACAAAAGCTCACAGCGCTGGACCATGGTAGGAACTCAGGGATTGCTTTTTCCTTTCTATATTCAGAAAGACCACAGAGTTTTCTGAGGAAAACTTTGACTTGGTTGATGGTGCGGCCACAATGGAAGGAAGGAGACTGTCTAATCCAGCCTTGTCCTCGCTAGGCCCGCAGGCTTCCCCAAATGTAAAACCCCATGTGCATGGCTAATTGATAAAGCATGTGACTCCATGTCCAAATGGTAACACTTACTTTGTGAACTCTGCTGTCCAGCTAGGATTCTAACCTTGAATGCACTGTGGCTTACTGCCTGCCAAGGGCTTTGGAGGAAAAGCAATATTTATGGAGGATTTCCTGAGGTGACAGTCCATATATCCCATCCTCTGAGATTTATCTTTGGATTAAGGCAGAGTTAAGAAGTGAACTGCTAAGGAGGAGTGGGCAAGAACAGATGGCGTGAGGTCAAGCTCTGGATCCATCCTCTCCCAGCTGAACTAGCTGAGCCCGTGTGTTCAGCTACCTGTTCTCCTATTCAGAAAGTGAATTTGATGGGAATACGTACTTCTGTGGGGCACATTACCCCCCAGTTCATCAGGCCTCTCTGAATCAGTGCCCTTTCCCTTGTGGCCTGAAAAAGACTTCCCACTTTGAGCCAACTGATTTGCCTCATTCCTTAGATTCAGGGTTTGGCCATGTGATTCACTTTGGTCACTGGGATGCTAGCAGGGGAACAGAAGCAGAAGACTTGAAGTGGGCTTGTGCTAGGGTCTCACTGTTTGATGCCTGTGCTATTAGAGACACATGGGAGCAGAATCAAGTGGCCAGGCTGGTTCAGTCCATACCCAGATGCATGAATAAGCTCAGGCAAGATTGACAGCAAGAGCAGCCCAACCCAACTGGCTCAGACAGCAAGCTCCATAGAAACTCTCAAAATAAATGCCAGCTATTATGTGCCACTAAGGTTTTGAGATGCTTGATTCAGTAGCAAAATCTTATAGATACGATCTTTGTGGTGGTATGACAGTTAAATGGTCTCTGTGTAGCTTGTAAATTCCAGAACAGTGATTGGCCCATATGCTTCCAAAGGCCTGGGCATGGGGCACTTGTCTGTTTTGCATAAACAGAGTGTTTTGCCTGTGTCCTCTATCCATCCTGTTGCAGCCGCCCCTAGCTCTGGGAGCTGATCACATGCCACACACCTAGCCCAGAGCTCAGGACTGTGACTGTTGTACCACTTCCTGTCTAGAAGCAGCTTCTCACTTCACTTTCTCAGGCTTCCTTCTCTTTGGAGCTGACATTCTGAGAATGAGCACTTTATGAAGGCTTGCTGGCTGCTGTTTCTCTAGTGTCCCGAACTGTTGCTGAGGCATAATGTGTTCTCAGTGAGCATTGTTTGGGGAGATTAAAAGTTAACTTTGATCTCATTAGTTTTCTCCATTCCAGTGAACTCTGGCTAACTCTCACTCCTTCATGCCAAGTGAGCTTAAAGCTAATGGGTGCTGAGACCAGAACCTGAGAGGTGACTGACAAAGACCTGTCAAATGAAGTAAGCATCGGCAGCTACTGCCTTTCCCCGTGATCCACAGGCATGGACAGCCACTCTTGTAAGTGATATTGAACATTGGCTGAGTAACTGGAGAATTACGAGCATAGCAGAGTCTTCTTTAAAATGGCTGCCCATTAATGATTAGAATTATACCCAGAGCTTCTGTTGTGTTAACCAGACCCCTTTCTAGCCATTAGTTTAGATATGCAAATACCTCTGTGTGATGTGCCATTTAGACACTATAACTCTTCATTTTTGGTATGTTTCTAGAAGTTTCCTTTTTATGAAATCATAGAATGATATAATTCATTCTGAAAGCATGTTTTAAACACCTTCTACCTGGCTGGGTACAAAAACTGCAAAGCTATCCTGGCCCTCAGGGCGCATCAAATTGGTAAGAAAGGTGTTTCAAGTCGACAACTTTACCTGACATGTGATATGAGAAGAGAGGACTTTGATAATAGTAACTATTGTGGGCAACTGCAAAAGTAGTCACAGATTCTCCCCGTCCTGAATCCAAAGCCTCCAAATTTGAATTCATGAAGGAGGTGGTAAAGCTTTCTCTACCCCCTGGGGCGTGGGCTCTGCTCTAGCCAGGGAGGACCATTGTTAGCAAATGTGACCCAGATCAAGACTCTTCCGAGGTTTAGCTCCTTTTTGTATTCTTGGTGTTACACCGTAATTTTGATTAGTTTCTTGACTTCTGAGAGACACATGGCCGTTTCACTAACATTGCCAGCAGCCACCCAGTACCTCAGGGCCACTCAGGACTAGCCACACCAAATGTGAACCTCTGTCTGACCACAGATCCCTAGGCCCAGGAATACTGAGCAGGATTGTCATTCTTTCCTTCCATTAAAGTATAGAGTGAAAGTTGTCTACACAGTGATACATACCAAGGTATTAATGGTCCTTCTAACAACTGCTATTTACTAGTTACTAATGCATGGAGCTTAGCATGTACATTAAGATGCATCCATTTACTAATTGCAAAAGCTCAACTAGGAAGGCAGGGACTCACAAAGGGAGACACAGGGCAGTTAAGTGACTTATCCAAGGCTACATTGCTAGTTAGTGGAAGACCCAGATGATGCAGCTCCAAGTTGTATGCCTGTCTGTGCATGTGTGTGAAGAGGCCAAGAGTCAACCTTGGCTTTTGTTCTTCAAGAGCCATACATCTTTGTTCTTGTTGTTATTTCAAGGCAGAGTCTTTCTCTGGGATTTGCCAAGGAGTCTAGTATGACTAGCCAGGGGATCTACTTGTTTCTGCCTCCCAGGCATTAAGACTGTATGTGGGTTCTGGGACTTGAACTCAGGTCCTCATGTTTACAAAGCAAGAAGTTTACTGTCTGGGCAGTCACCTCAGCTTCATCAGGTACAAATTTCTGAAATTTTTTGGTAGTTTTTAGATGGTGGCACCTGGCCACTCATTGCTGAGTTTTGAAGACAAATGCTTGGAGTAAAGACTTGCACTCTTTTTATTCTGGGACCTTTGTCAGAGGGCCAAGGAAACGGGCACTCCCTTTGGCTGCTTGTCAGGATAGACCCTCACTGCTGAGACACTGGTCTGAAGGTTGGTTCCATTCTAAGGAAAGTCAAAATCATCCATCTCATTTTCTCTCCCAGTGACAAGTGTCTTTGCCTCCCTTCACTTGTTATTCATAATCAACCCCTTTTCAGAATGTCACCTAAGTGTTCTCTAGTCCCTGGGTAGGTTCCCTGGTCCAGTACCTCTCAGCTGCCAATCCTTTGACAAGCTCTCTTTCCCAACCCCCAATGGCTGTTAGGGTGATTTGTCAATAATAAATTCTGAAGCAAATTGAAATATTTTCAGACAGTATAAAAACAAATGGGAGAAAACGGTTCCCATCCCGAAATGCTGATTGAATCAAATATTGCAATATCGATTGTATGATACATTTTCATACTTAATTCAATGAAAACCATGGGGTTCGAATGCTTTCCATTACCCTACAGAATTTTTTAGTTTGCTGGAGAATTTATTATTGGTTTGCCACCCAAATCGGATTACTATTGAATCAAAACCCTGCTATGTTATTCAATCAAAGACCGTGATTCTAACCCTGAGAGTCGATCATTGCCACTTTCCTAAAGTGCTTTTCCCTTTCCGTGTTTCACACACCAGTGGCTATCACCAGTGTATCATCCACCCTCTTCCTCATCCCACTTCACATCTACCACTGACAGAACATCACAAATAACTAAAACAACAACAAAAACCCTGCCTTTTCAATATCAATATCACTCTAGGCTTTTCTGGGAGTTCACGTTCTCACCTCCCTCTGGGCTCTGGAGCATGCATGTGTCAGTCACGTATGATAGGTAATTCACAAGAGGTGGTGAGTCCACTCTGGGTAGAAACAGGCCTGGGTGCCTTCCCACACCCATTCAAGATCCCTTTCTCACGTTTATGCATGCCACCTTCCACGTGTTTCATTGCTGACAGCCAGCCTCTTTGTCCCCTGTGAGGAGATGACTGGAAGTTCCTGAGAATTGAGGGACAGGCTCTTCTTGAACCCTTCAAACTCCTTGTCTCCTACTTGGAACATCTTTGTAGATGAATCCTTTCCTCTGTCTCTAGAAATCTCTTGAGGGATTGAATTCAAAGTCTGCCTTGAGGTACCCTATTTGACATTGTATTCAATGGTTAGTGTCTCCTCCGCTCTTTTGTATGAATTCTCCATTCCTGTGCAGGGGTGATTGTGTACAACATAAATTTACATAATGAGAGTCTAAACCTTAGTACTGAAGAATGGGCCTCTATTTGGCATTAAGGTCTTTAAAGACATAATCAGTTAAGATGATGTTATTTGGGTGGGCCATAATTCAATAGGACTGGTGGTCTTGTAAAAAGAGGAATTTGGTCACAAACATTGAGGAAGAAGGTGAAGAAAAGACCATCAAAGATGGCCAGAGAGCTAGCAGAGAGCTAGCAACAATGAATGATCACTGCTTGGGGCTCTCAGAAAGAAGCAAGTTGGCTGACCCCTTGATCTCAGACTTCTAGCCCTGCTCTGAGACAACACATTTGTGCTGCTTGAGCCTTTCTCTTGTTAACAGGCAGCCCTAGAAAATGAATACCATGCCCTCTTGCTGTTTCCTGGCAGAACTTAATAAAATGACTTTCGCGTGAATCTCAGTCTCAGGGCCTGCCATGGGAAACCCAGCAAAGCAAGACTCCAAGTCCAAGCAGCCCAGAGCCCGGAACTGTAGTGGCATGTTGACATGCCTGATTGGGATTAGATTTCTAAAATGCAATTAAAAAACTTCCGCCTAGACAAAATCCCCTTGCAGGCTATCGTCTGTGATGGTAGATGGCATTTAGCGGGGCCATCGTGGTCACGTGGGGCTCCCTGGCCTCCTCCTCATACACATCTTTCTTCTGTGCCCCTCACAGCTGTGGCCCTGGCTGCTTCACTCAAAGTTGAATTGAGTGTCCCTGAAAAATATAGCATAGCATCCTTTCCCTGCCTCGAGACACTAAACCAATAAATTATAAATCAGCCAGCAGCCCCGTGACATGAGGATGGAATGAGAAATGCAAAATAAGAAAAGACATGGGGAGGAGGACATGCTCCTCCCTTTCCCCCAGCTCAGCTTCCTTTGAGTTCAGAGAAAACAATAGCGTGGGTAGACACACACACACACACACACACACACACACACACACACACAGTACCACTACTCACTATTGACCTCAGAGGCTGATATCAGGGACTTGGGGAGAAATTCAGGATAGCATAATTATTTGATTCCTGGGACTTTTACAAGTGCTGCGCCAAAGGACCAAATAGCCATCCTGGACCAGTTGCCTTTGGTGAGTGGTCAGCTCAGCCCCACCCTCTTCTAGCCCACCTTGACCGTTACCTCCTGCTGAGGCAGCCCCAGGAGTCTTCCCACACACCTACTGGAATGCTCAGTGGAAAGGGGTAACTGTCTCCCTCTGTTCGGGTGCAGAACCCAGCTGCTCTCCTCTCCCGCTCTCTTTGTTTATTTATTCATTGCCTTGCTTCCATTTATTCAGCTGTTCGGTGACGGATAGAGGGGGTCTGGGAATGAATATTTTCTAGGTCTCTGGGGAGCAAAATGATGCTGCTAGAAATGCAGGAACAGTCTGCCTTCTTTCTCACCAGCCTCTGCCTGGTGGCCAGGTTTATCTACCTCCGTCCCAAGGCCTTCTGTCACCAGTGCCTTCATTTCCGCCTTCTGCCCCTTCACAGTCAGGAGACCTGCAGCTTCCTAATAAAGCCATTTGCCTGCCTAGAGTATGACATCCCCAACCCCCTAAACCAGAGTTTGGTCCCAAACTCCTTTGAAGGCTAAATCTAGCTTGAACTGATGGGAGGCTATTTAAGGCTGTATCCAGCCCCAGTTAATGAGACTGTCTGAGCCTTTTGCTGCAGAAATGTGAATGTGTTTGATAGTGAGATGCTATCCCAGGCACTGCTAGGATTTCCTGCATTGTGTGGTAAATGCACAGTATTGTCTTCCTAAAATATGAAAAATGCAAAATTCTGAAACCCAGCCATCCCCATCGGTCTGAATGAGTGACTGTGAAGCCACACTAGCTTCTGTCCCTTCAGTGAGTGTCAAATGGTAGGGACAGAGCTGACCTCTTTGAAAAATTCAGATGTTAACTACTACCATGCTTACGGCGTTCTTATCCCCCCTTCCAGCCCAATGAAGAGGTCGAGAGAATTTAATAATTTGCCCTAGGTAGCTCACTACTAAATGGTAGAGACAGACATTGACTTCACCTGCAGTTGACCCAGATCCTTGACCTCTTGATTTTTAAAAAAATATATTTGAAATTATGTGTATGTGTGTGTCTATGGGATGTGTGTGTGTGTGTGTGTGTGTGTGTGTGTGTGTGTGTGTGTGTGTGTGTAGGAGTTTGTAGAAACCAGGGGCATCAGATCCTCCAGAGCTGGAGTTAGAAAGTGGCTGTGAACCACTTAACGTGGGTGCTGGGAATTGGACTCAGGTTCTTTGTAAGATCAGTAGATACTCTTAACCATCGAGTCATCTCTCTGTCTCAAACTTTAGCACTTTTAATCACTGTGTTAGTGACCTCTCCGACTGCCCTAGAGGATCTGGATGTAAACACTGTGCAAGTGAGGATGGATGGGAACAGGGAGAGTATTCTAATCTAGACCATGGAGATGGGGTGGCTAGAGAAAGAACAAGGCTCCTTCCCTCCACTGAAAGATGGAAGATTTTTGTTCCCATGGGAACTCACTACTGGTTCCCTTTACTAGGGCCTGTATGTGAAAGAAGATGGGCATATTTGGGGTTCTACTGTGTTTCAGACATTTTCCTTCTTCTCTTTTCCTATCTGCCCCTCCATTTGACACCCATGCTGTCTTTCTCTGTCCTATGGGGACAAAAGATGTTTCTGGCAAACCTCCCTTCCAATTAGTTTTCACTGGTCAAATTTATGGTACCAAAGGAAAATAAAACTGGATATATTCTTGAGCCCCTAAACTAATACTAGTAGAGACTAAAACATCACCAAATCTTATTAAATTGAATAACATTAGTAGTAATTAATTATTCTAATGGTTACCTAACTCTTCATTACTTACCATCCACTGTGACTCCTTACTTGAACCTATTGTTGTAGGAAATATGTATTGTGTTTTTGATACTGAACCCCAAGGACAAAAGGTGATGCTCAATTCACTCAAAATTTAGTGACAAAAGAGGAAAGGTAACACAGCGACTAGGATTGGGTCAGGATCTTGTGAGGTGCTCACCTTCAAACCTATAGGCTAGGTGTAAGTTTTCAGGATCTCTCAAGAATAGATTTTCCTACCTGTTGACTTTGGGCTAGGCTATGTGACTTGCTTTGTCCCATGGGACATAGCAGAAATGAGAGAGTACTAGTTCTGAGCCCAGGTCTCAAGGGCCACCTTGTTCCTGCTCAGAGATTGCCTTTATATTTTTTCTGTCTGGCTTAGATGGCATTGGTCTAAGGAGAATTCGAAGGTGTTTGCAGTCCCCAAACCCACTCGAGAGCTGGAAGCACATGCTCTGTCTCTCATGACTCATAATGTGTATGGATTATGATGGGCTTAGCCTGATAAGCTGGTGATAAGTTGAAAATATCATGAGCTGAAAATGAATTTATGCATTTGATACCCTCCATTGCTTCTTGGGATTGTGTGGTGACCAGGAACTGCCACTGCCTAGCATCTCAAGAGCCTTGGAAAGATCAAGATACCCTTTCTACTGAATATGGATTGTGTTTGCACCATTGCAATGGGAAAGGATCATTAAGACGGACATCAGTATAGGGAGATGGCTAAGTGTGTAAGAGCAATTCTTACACAGGCACAAGCTTCCGAGTTCAAATCTTCAACACTCACATAAAGGCCTGAGCATAGCCACAGCACCTGTAACCTTAGCTCTATGGGAAGATTGCTGGCTGCCAACCTAAATGCAGATTCTGTGAGAATCTCTGCATGGAGAGAATAAGGCAAAGACCAATGCATGCATGTACCTACAAATGAATGTGCAAATACAACACACACACACACACACACACACTGTGCTATTGAGTTTTGAAGTCATTTGTTACTTGGCATGATTGCAGAATTAGCTGACTAAGAACACCCAGTAAAATGGAATTAAACCTAAATGAGCATCCATCTAGTACATCTGATCATCTGATGTCTCCTTGTAATAGAGCTGGGTAAAGACTGCCTGTGCTATCTGAGTCACTTAGCCTGCTCAAGCCCAGTTACTCTAGAGAGTCAGAGCCAATCCTTTCTTAAGTCAGTGGTTTGGTTTGAGCCCTGAGTAGGTCCGCTTTGGTCTGATTTACTGCCCACTTCCTAATGCCTTCGGAGTCACTGGAATGTTGCACCTCAGTATTTGAACAGCATCTTTCATTTTTCAAATCCCTTTGATATAAATTGTTTACACTACTAGCAAGGCCAAAGCTTATAATTCTTTCCAGGTCCATAGCTCTTTGCTGGCAAATTCCTTCTGAAATGTCTCTCAGTGCCACAGGATGCTGCCACCCTTACATGTGGTGTCTGGGCCAAGCATGGTTGCACACTTGTCCAAGGGCAGTTGAGTCACAGAGTAGCCAGTGGCCTATGAGACAGCCTTCCTCTAAAGCTTCGCCAAACAAAACTGTAGGTGACAGCTTGCTTTCTTTGCAGTGGAGAGGATGTCACCATCAGAGTCTGTGGTTTACTAGGATCAATTCATGCAAGATGAGCCCAGGCCTTTGTAGTCATTTCTCCTCTCTGCCCTTTAAAGAGGCATCAGCATCAGCAGCATTGAACATGTTAGAAAAGCATACTATTGGGTCCAGCCTCAACCTACAGGATCAGAATTTTCACTTGAACCTGATTTCCCAGGGGAATTAAGCTGTACCATAGCTTGAGAGATATTGCTTATTGTTCAAAGACATAGGTCAAGTTCTCTCCCTTGATAACTTTTTAAATGATTCCTTTTATGGATTGAATTGTGTTCCTCCCCAAAAGACACATTGAAGTGAGATTGTGACCTTATTTGGACATAGGTCATCGCCCACGTAATCAGTTGAGATTAGGTTCTTGTGGAGTAGAGGTGGGGCCTAACTTATAGGACCAGTGGCTGTATGTGATAGGACTAGTTGTAACATAAGCATGTACACAGCGGAGAACTATCATGTTATGATGGAGGCAGAGGCTTGGGTATTGCCTAGAGGCAGGGGAATCTGGAAGCAGCAAGGAAGCATCCTAATCAGAGCCTCTGGAGGAGCAGGGCCCTGGCTACATTCTGACTTGGGAATTCTGCTCCTCATAGTTGAAAGAGAACCAGTTTTGATAGAAATTACCTAGTTTATGATACATACTTTGTTATGATAGCCCTGGGAAGTCAACACCTCTCCTGTCAAACAGCTTGGGGGTTTGGATTAAATTCCCCTCTTAAGATAAGGAAGGCCTTAAAGAAGGCTCATGTTGTGGAATGAACCAGTGAGGAAGTACAGAGATGTAAGGAGGAAGAGAGCAAACGTGGTTTACCAGTAGGCTGTGGCTATGGTAGACCGCTGGCCTTAATTCTCTTAATTTGAGCAGCATATGTAGAGCCTGCTTCAGAATCCTTCCACTGGAAGGCAAGTTTGCATGCACTTACAACCCCTGTCCCAATTCTCTGTGAATTAGACCCGAGGTCATTTATTGCCTCACACTTTAAGGACGAAACCCTCACATGACTGAATAGGCTTCCCCGGTTAGGGTCATGATCTGCGCAGAAGCCAAGTGAGTCATTTACTCCAGGCATATGACTTACAGCTGCCCCTTTGCTTCTTTTTCCTCCCCTCCCCCTCGTTTTTTGTATGTGTTTGTTGTGTGTTCATGTAGGTCCTAGGGAATTGAACTCAGATCCTCAAGTTTGGTAGCAACAGCGTTTACCTGCTGAGCCATGTTGCTAGTGCTTCACCTTGTTTCTTGAGACAGGATGCTCCCACTGCCCTAGACCTCACCAAAATAGGCTCGACTAGACTGGCTCGCCACCGAGCTCCAGAGTCTGCCTGACTTTGCTTTCCAGGTGCTGGGATTACAAACATGAACTACCATGCCTGGCTCTTTAACATGAATTAAGAGGACTGAACTCAGCTCCTCACATTGCAAGGCTAGCAGTCTGAGCTATGTTCTCAGCCATCTTGCCATTCTTAATAATTTTATCTTTGAAATTGTGTTTCATAAGTGGATGCTAATGGGCTATTGGAGCATGCTCTGGGAGCATGAAGCATCCCAGCTTCCCCAGGACAGGTTCTTGGCCACTTGCCCCACCATTCCCACCCCGATACTGCTGCTGATCACCCCTGGCAGGGGCCTGGCAGAAGAAATGGGAAAACTGGGCAGATGCCAAGCTGTGGGTGGGGCTCCAAGGAGAGCCCGAGCCTGTCCTGAGATGAACATCTACCCTGCCATTGGGAGTTCAGCTCAAATAGCAAAGGGAAATCAGCACTACATGCCAAATGAGAGATCACCGAGAGAGAAAAGCCTTTGCCCTGTTTTTTAAATCACACGTCTTTACTTTTCGTTTTGCAACATGCTCCACAAATTCTGTAGCCTGGTTTGGCCTGGATTCTGGAGAAAGCTTGCAGATAGAGAAGGGAGAGCAGCAGGCAGTGCACAGGGGAAGTTATTAGACTGCAGGTGAACTCAAGTGTTCCAAAGGGACGCAGGGTAGGTGTCAGTGGGTGGCTTCAGGGTCTTCCCTTTCTTGAAGCAGTTGCTTGCACAACCTGACATTGCCTGTGGTTATTTTACGAGTATTGGTGTCTCCTAGTGTGATGCTGAGTTCTGCCAGCACATTCGATCAGGATTTGAATTACCTGTAAGCTCCCTGGGTACTTGGCCTTGTCATCTGCTCTGGATCAGTGAAAGAAACACTCAGTGCTTGCAAGAAAAATCACTGGGAAGCCCTGGAGACAATGAGCCCCAATACAAAATAGCTGGGAGAATGTTGTTTCTTCCTTCTGCTGGTAGCCAAGGCAAGATCTTCCCAAGGTATGGATCAGGTGGGTGTCTGCTTGCCTGCCAGGTCGTTAGTGCAATGTTTGGCTTTGAGGTGGCAGAGCCAGACAGCTCTCAGTCAGAGGATGGTAGGCTGCAGTGTTTAGGCCTCAGGGGGAGGTGCTCAGAACAGCCTCTGGCTGGGACTCCCAGTGTGAGTAGAGGGCATGCAAATGGAGTGGGAAGGATGGTGGTGATGCTGGTGGGAGGCAAATATAGGAGAAAGAGAAGGGAGTGTGGGAAGGCCTGGGGGTGGGTATGAGCAACACAATGGGGCCAACCTGCTCTTGGCTTGTCCTGAGGCAGTGAAGGAGCCATTCCTGGGGCCACACAGTGGTTAGACTACTGTGCCCTGGTGGAATCAAGGCTGTCTGGACTTAGCCTGGATTTCTGTTTCAGCCCTGCCATTCACTGTGGGCCCACTATTGGAGGAAGAGAATGGGCTTCTTATTTCTCTATCGGTGTGTTGTGGATGGGTCATGTTTGGCCTTCTTTCTCACATTGTGTGGTTGCTTCCCATAGTCACTCACACTAGAACTCAGCAAGAGGAGCACAAAGCCGCCAGGCCTGTCTCAGGTCTCTCCATAGTTTTGGCTTTTGGTTCTTGTAGGCTCCTGTCAGGTAGCTTAGGTTTCTCAGCAGATAGATGCCATGTGTAAAGGGCCAACAGGAGGCACTAGAGGGTGAATGCAGGCAAGGGGCTTGACTTGCCAGAGGCCACAGTTACACATGTACTTGCTATGTCCCACGTGGGGAGTCAGGGTGAATTAGATTGTCTGAACATAGCATTTAATATCTATGTGACATTGGGAAAATTAATCACTGTCTCTGTGCTTGTTTCTTTAACTGTATAAGAGTCACCCTTTCTTAGGGAAATGGGGTAGGGCCTCTATTAGTTAGCATAAATACTTTAGAGTAGCAGGTCCTATAAAATAACTAGTATTCTTACTACAGGGTTTAAGAACTAGGCTGCTGAAAGCCCTAGCCAAGACTTGCCTCAGAGGTGGCCCAAGGAAAGAACTCTATTTGTTTTCTTTTGCCTGAGGACCTGGGGTTAAAGGCAAGTGTAGGGGCTGGAGAGATGGCTCAGCGGTTAAGAGCCCTGACTGTTCTTCTGGAGGACCTGAGTTTGAGTCCCGGCATCTACATGGCAGCTAATAACTGTCTGTAATTCCAAGATCTGACACCCTTACACAGTTATACATGCAGGCAAAATACCAATTCACATAAAATAAAATAAATATATTTAAAAAAAATAAAAGCATGTGTAATAGGAAGTCTCAACATGAGTTGACATTGTCTATTACAAAGTCACAGGGACACAGCCATTGATAAATAAGCTTGAGAGGGATGAAGTCTTTATGCCAAGACTGAGCTACTGCTGGAGTAGAGGGTTCCAGGGGCAAGGTACTGGAGGGTTTTGTTCACTACGTGAAGGAGTTTGTACTTTACCTTCAAGGCCATGGGGGAGCATAGAGGTGATGGTCCCCACAATAGTGTTTGTGAGGCTCATTGATTCATTCATTCATCAAGAATTCACTGAACAACAGCCCTGTGCCTGACATGGTTCTAGACCCTGGACTAGCGAGCAAATTGGTATTCTTGGACTTTAAAGTGCTGATGGATGGTGTGCTTGGGGTGGGGAGCAGGGTCAGGAAGCCCTTTAGAGATAACAAACCCCAGCCATGTTGCAGAACAGACCCTAATCATGTGCCCAGAGCTAAGCCTCACTTCTGCATCAGGACCTGGTAGAGAAATACCAGCCTTCTGCATTCTTTGCATTTTTATGTTACCAGAGGTAAAGCCTATACCTATCATTCCAGAAACTCATTAGAACCAGCTTTCTTCAGAAAAGGCCCACTGGGTTACACCTCCACTTGCTACTTACAGCTGCTTAGCATTTTCTCTGCGACTAACTCCAGCAACATGTGTTCCTGGTAGTCAGCAATGTTCCCAGTGCACTGTCACAAAATGATCACCAAAGGCCATCAAAAGTGGAAATCTAAAAGCTTTCTTATGGAAGAAATGTCAGTGTTAGGGTGGATTCTCATGGAATTACATGCTGAAATGAAGTTACTGATTGTAGGAGATGATTTAGCTCTTAAGTGGCCCCCAGGAAGGATGAAATAACATTGGATACAAAATAATAATCTGAAAGTAGCACCTGGGTAGTGGGAGAGGAAGCAAGATTAGGCAGATAATTCCAGTGGCGATGTAGATCTAAACAGTTGCTGCTGGCCCAGCAAGAGTTGGGAGCAAATAAAGAGTGGCCATCAAAGGAACCTCACATTGGGCAGAAATGGCCAGCCCTGAGTGCCAATGCCTCATTCAGCCAGTGGTGGTGGGCCACCCCGAGAGAAATGGGACCTCAGCTCCAAAGCCAAGGTCTTCTCTGTTGAAGCCAGCATCTGCAGGCTGCCAGGCACCTGTGCTTGGAGGAGCTGGTACAAAGTGCTTTCCTGAAGGGGTTCTGACTGATGCCTTTCCCTGTGTGTCATAGGGGCAGAAAGGGGCTCCTAGCACCCATGCATAGTTAAGGCAGTGTCTCTGCCTTCAAGGCTCTCACTTCCTTGCAACTTGTAAGCATTCACAATCCTCCTTAAAGGGAAATCCAGGCTGAAAAAAAAAAAAAAAAAAAACAGATCTCAGTTTCTAAGAGGCCGAGATGCTGTGTAGGAGGCTGTTCAATTTGCCTGGTACCCTGGGAATTTCCCCACACAGACCAATGAGAGTGATCCTTTACCAGCAACGAAGAAAACCTTTTTTGTTTTCCTTTTTTTCCCCTAATTTGGCGGAGAAGATGCAAATGGATATGGATCCCATCAAAATGCTCTCACCAATGATAGATAGCCCCTATTTTGTTTCACTCCCGTTTGGGTTGTTAGCATGGCAGCAATTAAACTTGACAAAATAGTGATTAAAAAACAATGAGAGGCAAATGTACCAGCGCACCAGCGCGCATCTAGACCATTCTGAAAATGATCTCTTAAGTGTTTGAAATCTGCTTTATTTTCCTACCGCAGGAATGAGTTTTCAAAAAACAGCACTTAGGAAGGGCAATTTGCCACAAGCATTCCACGGCCCCAACAAACAGTATTTCTTTCTAATGGACTCTCTCCCTCCAAATTTTAGCTATAGTTCCCAAATCAGATTCATTATACAAAAGAAGGAATGAACGCCACAAAATACCCAGAAACAGAGTGTTTTCCTGCCAACTTTAATAATGCAAAAAGTAAATGAAACTTCTCAATGGAATGCAGCTTGCTGACTTTCCAGGACACCAGCTGTTGGGCTGCCTTGGTCTGGGAGGTCATGACCATCAGAGAGCCTGTTGGTCTAGCTCTATCAACCCCAAAGTCAACTGTTGCTGCTTTCAGAGCAGGTCATTATATCACCTGGCTGTTCCTTCTAAGACTGAAGTGTGTGACTCACACGGGACCTTTTAGAGAGAGGAATTAACAGCACAGGGCATTTTGCACTGTGGGCGTTTTGTTTGTTTGTTTTTGGAATCTTGATGCATATCTGACTTGAGCGCAGCAGCCTCGGTCATGTCTTTCTGTTTCTGATGTGCAAGCAGCTTTCTGGGTCTAATTATAGATGTAGTCTGAGCATCCGTGATCAATAGTTCTGAGTGTCCTCCCGCCTTAAGAGCTGTTTAGTTCTTGCTGATGGCCTGGCATTTCAACCTCTCGCCCTGAGCAGGGTTTTCATGCTCACAAGCACCATCAGCAAAGCCCAGGTTTCTCCCAGGGCACCCTTTGAACTTTGCATAGCTTGAATCAAGCACTATCTCTGGAGGCCCCATCTGCAGGAGGCTGCAACAGGCTTCATAATGTCCAGAAGATCTATAGCTGGAGATCAGGGTTCACAGTAAGGTGATAAGCAGAACTTGGACTGGCGTCAAAGAACATCCCTAGAGGTACCTCCTCCAAGAAGGGGCTGAGAAGATGGCTGGCAGCAGAAATCAGCCTGCAGAGCAAGGCAACCTGCTGGTGCTCATTCTCAATGCTCTCCGGTAGAGTTGTAAGGTACTCACTTTGGAGCTCAGAAAGCCTCTGTTTAAGGCTTCTGTTTAATGAGAGATGCACAGCACAGGAGCAGCAGGGAAATGAAGAGGCAGAGCACAATTTGACCTACAGGGCACAGGAAACCGTGGAGCCAAGAGGTACTTAATCACAGGGTTTTAGTGGACGAAAACGAGTGGCTGCCCCAGTGGCTCAATGCCTCCCCCGAACACGACCCCACCTGGGCTCTCGGGATGGGCTCTAGGTCTTCTGCCAGGCTGGTGAGCACTATGGGAAAGCTAAACTGTGCACATTGAGTACCTAGTGAAGGAAGAAGGGGACACCGGAGGTTAATAACTGCTCCAAGCAAGGTACTATCTCAGATGTACTGTCGTCCGAGAATTCAGTGTTGGGAGAAGCCTTCATCCCCTCTCTGCAGTCATGGCAGAGTGGGGTGGGGGCGGAATATCCAGGGAGCATTTGAACAGCTTCCATGGCCACGGATCTGGCCCGCCTGTTTCTATGGAAACAGGCGCCAAGCTAGGAGCTTGCTGCTGGGAGCCAAGTCCCTGGCGGCTGTCAGGCTCAGCTGCTGGCTGCCCGCTGGGACCTGGAAGTGCCCTTTTCCAAAACCCATTCCTTGCTGGCTCTGAGTCAGAGGGGTCTCCTGGCATTCACTGTGCTTGGAGCCTGGATGGAAGATGAGAGGGAGAAGAAGAGAGGAACGAATAAAAATATTTATGCTTAACAAACACTTTGATGTTTGAAGACTGTGTGTGCAAATGAGAACGGGGAACATCTTTGGTGAGGGGTTGCTGTTTCCAAGCAAATCTTTTCAAGCTTATGTATGCCCATGAAGATCCCCCACCCTCATAAGCTCTCTTTCTGTCTTGATGGGTTTACCTTAATATTATCACAGCAGAATGTGTTGGCTGGGCTTGGGTAAAGTGTGGATAGTGATGGATGAATGTCTAGGGGCCACCTCTGCATGCCTTGGTTGGTTCCCTTGTCAGCCTCGAGGTTGCCTGGACTGCTACTCTGCAGTGTACAGGAGACAGCTGGAGCTTCCTGGACACACTGGGCATGTTGGGAAAGCATTCTGCTGCAGCTGTTGTGTAGCTAGGGCCTGTGTAGACTTGCTTATTTGTGAGTGTGATGGGACAACCCTTAGAGTTGCTGTTCTACCCATTCATATGAACAGAGGAAAACAAAAAGGCTTGAAATTCTTGACTGGGTTGACTTTTAGTTCCTGAACATTGGATGGGTATGTGCCAACATCTTATATGGAACTCAAAGAGGGGTGTTGGTGATGAGGAATGTGGGCTTTGGAGCCAGACAGCACTGTCTGGGAAGCCTTGGGAAAATGACTTAACTTGACTCATTTTCTTAAGTTAGAGGCAGAAATGACTTATGTTCTTATGGAAATACATAGAAATAGAATTTATACAATTCCCCAGTAGATACCAGCCAGTAGTGTTGGTGATGACTGAGCCTATACAACATGCATGTTGCCATGTTAAGTTGTGAAAGATCCACAATTATTTGGGGGATATTATTTGCCTTAAGGAACTTTACAGTCTAGTGAAAAAGTCAAGAAAGAAACACTAATAATTCTAAATATAGGCAGAAGATAAAAGGGTAGAGTTGTAAGGTGCTCCTCTGGAAATGACAATAAGATAAGTATGTATTCCTTAGGGATGGCAAGTTGCTGTAACAAATAGCCCTTAAATATTGAGGGCTAGATACTGACTTTTTTTTTTAATATGAAGTGATTCAGGAGCCTATGCTTCTTTCTAGAACCTAAGAATCCTTCACTGTCCTTTTGTTTGTTTTTTTGAGAAGAGGTTTCACTGTATAGTTATGGCTAGCCTGGGACTGGCTATGTAGATCAGGCTGGCCTTGTAGAAAGCTTTAGAGAGCATATCTCACTCTGTACACATTATATTGTCCAGAACCCAATAACTTGGTTCACCTGACTCTAAAGCTGCTAGAAAATGTGGTCTTCTTGTGAGCTCAGAGAGGAAGTGAGATGGAAATCATTGAACACAAGGTTCTCTCTACTACAGTTGGAGCTGCCTTCGAGAATTTAACAACTATACAATTTTTAGGGGTGATGATGCTTGTTCTGGTTACTTATCACCATGTTATAAACCAACACAAAAACAGTAGCTTAAAAAAAACCTTCATTTTTCTTACAGATATACAATTTGGGTAGAGCTCTGTGCGGACAGACCTTTGTTTCTCTCAGAGTTAGCAGGACTGGCACAGATGCAGAAGGTTTGGTTATCTGGAGGCCTTGTTTGCTCACATTTCTGGTGAGTGATTCCGGCTATTGGTTATATATCTCAGTCTGGAAACCAGAAATCCTTTGTGGTATTTTTATTTTTGTCTTTTCTAATTAGACTATTATTTTTAATTACTAAGTTGAAATTAGGTGTATTTATGATATCTAATATAATGCCTTGATATATGTACATGTTATTGTCTTTATCTGTTTGCTGTTGCTGTAATAGAATGCCTAAGACTGGGTTATCTATAAAGGGTAGAAATTTATTTCTTCTAGTTCGGGAGAGTGCCAAGTTCAAGGATGAAGAATTTGCATCTGGCAAGGACCTCCTTGCCATGTTATCTCATGATGAAAAGCAAAAGAACAAAACACTCTCTCTCTCTCTCTCTCTCTCTCTCTCTCTCTCTTTCTGTGTGTGTGTGTGTGTGTGTGTGTGTGTGTGTGTGTGTGTGTGTGTGTGTAAAACTTGCTCTTGTGGTAATAAGCCCATTCTATAAACAAAATTAATTCAGTCATGACTTTCAGCTTCTCAATACTGTTTCATTTGTGATTAAGTTTTGAATGGCGAATTTTGAGAGACATATTCCAACCACAGCAATTGTAGAATGACTAAGTCAAGCTTTCTAATTACTTCATATATTTATCATTTTTACATTTGATTATATTTATTATTTTGTGTTATGAACAATTAATATCTACCTTACTAGAAAATTTCAAATATATAGCACAATGTTGTTAGCTATAGTCATTACAATGTATAATAGATCTCTCCTACTGTCTAACTGGGTTTGTGCCCTTTGACCTACATGCTCACAACCTCTCTATATTTTGTTGTGGTCTTTCCATGTGGTATGTGCACCGTGGATACCTTACTGGGTATCATCACTTCTACATGTAGCCTCAGGATTCCCAAAGCTAATGTCTGAACACAGCACAAGTTATATAGCCTTTTCCAGCTTATCCTTAGAAGTCAGTCCCACCAATGACACCAAGAGCTAAGTTCATACAAGTGTTTGGTTTTCATTTCTTTTGAAGGCAAGAAATTTCATAAGACTTTGTTGGGTTGGCTTGGAGGCCCCATTTGTCATGTCTATTTATTTATTTCTCAGTGAGCTGTATAAGTCCCTAGGAGGATCTCTCTCTCTCTCTCTCTCTCTCTCTCTCTCTCTCTCTCTCTCTCTCTCCCCCAGAGGTAAAGAGGTGAATGCCAAATGTCTTCTTTGATCATTTTCTACCTAATTTTTTGAGACAATGTCTATTACTGAACCTGGGGCTTTTAATTTTGGCTAGATTGATTGGTCAGCCTAGCCCTCTGGATTTGTGTGTCTCCACCTGACCACTCAGTACTAGGGTTACTAGTACATCATGTCTTTTATGCAGATTCTGGGAATCTAAGCTCAGGTTGCTTTGTTTCCAGAGCAGGCATTTTACCCACTTCTTGGGACTTCTGAAGACTAGAAACTGGAAGGAAAAGGCATGGAGATGGCTAGTAGGTAGCTCATTGTCCAAGATTCTTACTCAAGCTTTCCATTCCTTCAAGATACACTATAGATGTGTGATGTCTTTTTGCATGCTGTGAATATCTTTATTGGTTAATAAAGGGACTGTTTTGGCCTATGGCAAGGCATCTTAGAAGCAGATGGGAAATCTGAGCATATGTGGTGGAATGTTCTCTGTATGCTGTAAATAAAGGAGCTGTTTTGGCCTAAGTGCAGCACCGTAGAAGTGGGTGGAGAATCAAAGGAAAGACAAGTAGAAGGAGGGTGGAGTTAGCCAGTCTCCATCTGACCCCCCCCTCTGAGAAGAATAGACATGTAAGAAATCCAGGTGAGTCTCGGGCTGGGCCACATGGCAAGTCTATTATAGAAATGGGTTGAATTAATATGAAAGAGCTAGCTAGTAATGTGCATGAGACATAGGCCAAAGAGTATGAAGTTAATATAAGTGTCTGATTCATTTCTTTGGGGGACAAAGGCTACCACGGGCAAGGTCCTAACCAAAGGGGCCCGAGAAACCTTATACAACAAGCATAGATAAAGGAGGAGGGCAGAGTTAGACAGAGATGAGCTGCCATCCAAGAGAACAAGATCTAATGGAACACAGGTAAAGCCACTAGCCTTGTGGCAAGACATAGATGAATAAAAATTGGTTAAGATTCTAGAGCTACCTAACAATATTCCTGAGCCATAGGCCAAGCAGCTTGTAATTAATATAAGACTTTCCATGATTATTTGGGACCAAGCAGCTGTGGGCAGTTTATTTAGGATTTCTGATACCGACCTCAGGGCTAGGCAGAGCTAAGCAGCTATGGACAGGTCAGGATCTCAGGGCTCTAGGCCTGGCCAGAAATTTCATACTACAAATGGCACCAACAAGGGGCACATATACCCACATAAAGCCTGTGAAAGCTTAAAAAGGGCTCTAGATCACAAAAATGGAATCAAAATCAGATTCCAAGTTGTGTCTCTCAAGTGGGCCATGGTACAGAGACACCCTCGCATGGCATGTGTACTTGAGCTACAAAATGTGGGACTTTCAGAATGTAGCTTAAGATGCAATAAGGCTGTTTTCTGAAGTCTCACAGAAGACTCAATATAAGCACAAGCTGCTTATGACAGATTTAAGTTACTGCTCTAACAGGCAAAAAGGAAACAGTCAAAGAAAGATTCTTAGTAGCATCATTTTCTTGGGGGAGCTCTGTTTGCTGGTGGCAAGCAGAGGCTGGACTCCTATAAGAGATGTTTCCTGATTCAGCTTTACTATGTGGCTCTTTTAAGAGGCCCAGCTGCCAAATAGTTAAATGGAGTTCATGAGCAACGAACAACGGTGCTTTACTTAGTGGAAATAGACCCCAACATTCTTCAGAGTGGTAATTGTGACTCTTGCCAGTACCTCTGCTAAAAAGCTAAACTGCCAGCTACTATAGCCAAGCCTTTAATCCTTAGCCACACCTTGCCAGATCAAAGGTGTGATTAGAAAGAGAAAGAAATAGACAGAGCTGAGTGAAGTCAGCTGCCATGGTCAAGCCTTTAAACCTAGTCATACCTTGGCAGATTAAAGCTGTCATCAGAAACAGAAAAATATAAGAGATATATGGTAAAAACAGACCTTAAAAAAACCCCAAACCTCTAAATGGTTTATAGTGTGTTTAAAATTCATATAGGCTTGAAAGAGAAAAGAAAAAGGAAAAAAGATAAAGTCCTTAAAAAAGAGATAGTAAGCCATATAAAGATAGAAATCACAAAGAGTGGAAACTATATGTTACTGTCTAAGTTTTTTGACTGAAAAGGAACTAGTAAGAGCTGCTAAAAGACATTTGATTATAAATACTGCTAGATTAATCCAATTTATGTATTTTGTAAATGGCTTGACTTCCAAATTGAAGTCAAAAGATATGTTACTTTGGTTTTCTTTTTATTTCCACAGAAAATAAGAGACTGTGGATTTATTCCCAGTTAAAGAAAATAAGGTTTGATCAAGAGAGACCCCTGAAAAGTCTTCAGTGTAAACAAATGGCCCAGATGATCCAGCATTTCATAGTATCTCTGTTGCAGTTTCCTTTGAGCTCTGCATCCAAAACAACTTCAAGGAGACTGGCTGAGATGACATAGCCTTAAGACTAACTCACTAAAGACTGTCCATAATCCTAAATTTTTCTTTGGTTCCCCATAAGATTATCAGTGCCCCCAATCAGCAAGAAGTAGCCTAGAGAACTATGCCTATATTCTTAAAAATGTATTATGGATGTTTGTCTTTGTTGGTTACAAATTGTTATAGACAATGGTGGAAAAATTATACAAAAAAAGTAGATTTGGGGTTCTTGCTTTTAAAAGAAAAAAAGGGGGAAATACTGTGGGACTATGCTCTTGTACATTGCAGATATTTGACCCTCCTACTAGTTTAATAAAACACTGATTGGCCAGAAGGCAGACAGGAAGTATGAGTGGGGCTACCAGACTAAGAAAACTCTGGGAAGAATAAGAACAGAGATAAGATGCCAGGCAGATGCAGAGGAAAGAAGATGAAATGCTATTTTGAGAAAAGGTACTAAGCCACTTGGCTACTCATGAGTTAGTTTAAGAATTAAGAGTTAGCAAGTAATATACCTAAACCATAGACCAAACAGAATGTAATTAATATAAGACTTTATGTGATTATTTCAGACTGTTGGTCAGAATCTTAGGGTTAGTTGGGCCAGAAACTATTACTACACATGATAGCTCCCAAGATCTTTATTGAAGATCCTGGGGCCACAGATCTTGGAGTTCAGACTCTAGGAGACAAGCAGGACTTCAAAGAGAAATTTTCTTATCTCCCATTCCTATGTGGGAACTTAAGACTGGTCACTTGACACACCCAACACCACCATGTCAATCTTGGACTTTCCCTCTATTCTTCATCCTTCCTAGTTTGTTCTAACTGGACCCTTAGTTATTTTCTACTCAGTTTCTGTGAAAATGAAGCTTTTGATCCAGGTGTCTACCTTTGGCCAGTCAGCAGGAGGCATCTACATAGTGATTGTTACAAAAAAGCTCTCTATGGAAGTGACAGTCTGCACTGAAGGAACTCTGAAGCATGGTCCAGTCAGATTTAATACATCTATTTGAGATAACTGGAGCCGCCAATCCTCATAGATCTGCTGTAAATTTCTTTTCTAGGTTCTATCCTGCCATCCTTCCAACCAAAAGGAGCTTATCTTGAATCTACCAGAGTGCAGTTGATATGCTTTATAGATCCAGGGTAGAAGGACTTCACTTCTAGATGTGGGAAGAAGTGATGTTTTTCTGGCAGTAGTGGTCCAAAGTGGATGCACTCAAAGAGAGACTGTGCATAAGATTGGTGTGTAAGAGTGCTATTTGAAAGGAGACTCCCACAGCACAGTACGGAAGTGGAGAACTAGGGGAGGTACAAGGAAGAAGTCAGTACAAAGCCTGCTAAGGAGCAGCTGGGGTTCAGTATTCCTGAGACCTTCGAGGAGATGGCAAGAAACACCCACAGGGTATGCACACTCCAGAGGGAGGAAGCCAGAGTGTTGATTCATCTACCCCATCCACCTACGCCTTCCACCCATCCACTTACTCCATCTACCCACCCACCTATTCCATAAACTCATGCATTTATCCTATACACTCATTCACCTATTCTATATACCCATTCACCTACCCTATACACCCATCTACCTATTCCATATACTCATTCACCTACTCCATTCACCCATCTACCTACTTCATAAACCCATGCACCCATGTACCTTTTCCAAACACCCATCCACCTACTCCATACACCCACTCACTCTGCACAATAGCATAACAGACAGAAAGTGTGGATGTTGCAGAAACAAGGCTAACAGGGACTGAGGAGAAGGCTTGGAGGTTAAAGTAATTATTACACAAGCATGGATATCTGGCACCCGATGTGAAAAGTCAGGCATAGGTGCATACCAGTAACCTTAGTGGTGCACATCTATTATCTAGCCTAGCACTGGGGGTGGTGAAGTGAGTGAGAACTCTGGAGTCAATTGGTGAGCTTTAGGTTCAGGGAGAGAAAGAGACCCTGTGTCAATAAATAAGATGGAGGGCAGTAGAGCAGGACACCCAATGTTGAACACACACACACACACACACACACACACACACACACACACACACACACGAATATGCATATAGAGGGAAAGGAATGAAGGCAAAGAGAAACAGATACAGTTTCTTAGCTTTGTGCTGTATAGAACACAGCAGCAGATGTCTAGCAAGTAAGCAGAGAAACATAATGAGCCCTCACAGGTCCATCCTTAGTCAACAACGCTACCTTTAGAGTTATTTTTGTAGGCTACAGGAAACATCGTTAAGAAAAGGAGGATGGAACTACATGCCAAAGAGACACCAAAGTCTGGTTTATGTAGAAGCAGGAAGACGATGAGCAGCACTCCTCGACTTCTGTTGCATGCATGACCCAGAAG
>PVIH01015005.1:33062-51441 GCA_004025045.1 Sigmodon hispidus
TTGGACAATGGCGATACACACTAGTGGGGTAGGGATGGGTGGGTAGAAAAGCTAGGCAGGGAAGAGAAGGCAGTTGCAAAGGGTATGAGGGAACCAGCTGCTGCTGTGGCCCACAGGAACTTAATTCTATGTGAAATTCTGGGAGACAATATCTGTAAGTATTCCTGGCACTCCATATATGGAGGCACGCCCTAAATGTGACTACGTAAACCCATGCACACCCCTTCTCTTAAAGAGAGATGCCATGCTCTCTTCTCTCCTGTCCTGCTTCTCTGTTTCTGTACCTGACTGGGAACTCTCTCAAATAAACCTTTGTGTGACGTTGTTAGTGCGAGTGTGTGTCTCTTCTCATGCGTGAAACCAACAATATCTAGTATGCAACTCAGTTAACCCAAGAGAGCAACAGGAAGGAGGGCATTGGTACTCTCTTCCATCGTTGTTGGGGGTTGTTTTTTTAGTTTACTATTTGCTTAACACTTCCAATTTGTTGTTCTGAGAAAAAAAAAATACGTCAGGAGTAAAGATGTGGCTGCTGGCAACTGAAAGTCTGCCAGAGCACACCAAACTGGAAAGGTATGGAAGAATATGGATGAAGCTCTAACAAACTATTGCTGGAGTGCATTAGGAAGCAGGATGTCCAATGTGTGAAGGGCCACTCAGGACATAGGGACACCACAAACTGGGAGCTGAGGGAGCTTACAGTTAGGAGAGAAGGAAAAAGAGGCGACAGATGGGAGGGTGAGAGATTGGGGAGGGATGATCAACAGATTTGGCAACGGATCTCACATGTACACACGTAGGAGGCAAATTACCACAGATAGATTATAAACAATGCTCAGCCACAGTAGCTACATTTTTAAACTTCTGGGAAAGCAATCGAATTCATCAACAGCCCTGCTGGGCCTTTCTCCATTCTAGCAGCTCAGCCAGGCACTACAAGGCGCAGAGGTATGACTGAGAGGCTGGCGTCTTCTCTTGTGTGGCTATACGCCTGGCTCATTTCAAATTGCTCTGAGTTGTGCCTTAGCTAGGTTGGGGAGGGGGCAGCTCTTGGTAATGCATTAGTGAGGAGATTCAAGAGCAAGTCTTTGCCCCTCCATTGTGTGACAGAGGGCTTCTCACTAGCTTCAGTTTCCTTGGCTCTAAAGTGGGAACAACTGTGTGCAGTCTCCCTGTCATACACTAGTTCCCTCAAGGATGCAATCTATTTGGGAGCTGATGGTTCTGACAAATGCCTTCCTCTTCCATACTCTTCCTCTGAGTTCTGAGGCCTCTGAAGCCATGTGCTCTGCCAGTTCAAATGTCCTGTGCATTTCCACTTCTCTCTCTAGTACTGTCACCAATAGCTACCTCACTCTTTCCATGTATTGGAGTCTGGTTGAGTGCTTCTCCCAGCCTGGAAGGCCTTGTTATGTGGACTAGGTCTGAACGATCTCATGAGGTAGATCTAATGATAGTTCCCCAAGAATATGCAGGTTTTAGCCTTGAGACTTGCGATTTTTATACTGATGGTAGAAGGGTCTTGCAGATGTGACTAAATAAGGCTCTTGAAACAGGGGAGCCTAAACCAGATTATCCATGTGGAATTTTATCTAAAACAAAATTTAAAGACAGGATTTTATGTAGCTCAGACTGGTCTTGAATTCACTGGTAACCAAAGATGACTTTGAATTTGTGATTCCCCCTGCCCGCTTGGATTACAGGCATGTGCAACCATGTCTGATTTTATGAGGTGCTGAGGATCAAACCCAGCACTTGCATTCTACAAGGCAGTCTACCAATAGAGCTAGAGCCTCAGGTAAGAGTGGGCTTGTGAGAGGGAGACATGAGGGCCTGACATGAGTGCAGTGTGCCAATGGAAGAAGAAAGGATCTGGGACAATAGTAGATCAGAGGGATGTGGGTCTGTTCTGGGTTGGATTTACTGCCTGCCCAAAGGCTTATGTTAAAAGTTTGCTCCCCTGTACAGCACTCTTGAGAGTGAAGGAGAACCTTTGAGAAGTCAGACTTAGTGGGAAATCTTTTGGGATTACAGGACCCTGGCCATCTTCACTTTTGCTTCTGCCTCCTAGTCATGAGGTGGACTCTGTTATGCCACATACTCCTTGACATCACATCTGGGACACTCACTGGAGGCTCAAACCAATGGATTATCTGATCTTGGACAGGAACATCCTAAATTGCAAGCCATCTTCTTTTTCTTTATAAGTGACTTATCTCAGTTATTTTGTCGTAGTGGTTGAAAGCTGACTAACACATGGGTGAAGAGCCAAAGTGTGTGGTGACTTTGGAAGCAGGGAAAGGCAAAAAACCAGATTCTCCCCTGGAGCCCCCAGAAGGAACACAGCCCTGCTGATTCATTTTGCTTTTCTGACATCTAGGAGCTAACACATTTGTGTCACTTTAAGCCTCAACATTCAGAAAAACATATTACAACAGCAAGAGGAGTTCTACAATGCTTCAAGAACAGCCTGCAGCTGATGCCTGCTGGGGATGGGTTGGCAATTATCAAGGTTTCCATACCCTACAGGCTGAGTGACTGTTACGCACTGATCTGTACCCTTTCTCAGTCCCCTTCTGGGGGTAAATTCTTGCATTGTTCTAAGGGGCTTAAGAATTTGCCCCCTTTCACCATTTCTTACCTTGTGTCACTTTTCTATTTTATTCATTCATTGTATATGGTTTCTGTGTGTGTGCATGCACATGCACGTGTGCATACGCGTGTGTGCATATGTGTGTATAGATGCACATATATGAAGGACAGAGGTTTATGTCAGGTGTCTTCCTCAACCACTCTTTCCTTTCCTTTTTTATTTTGAGACATCATGGCCTCTCACTGAATTTGGAGTTTGTTGATTTTGCTAGACTGTGGCCAGTGCACTCCAGGAATCCTATTGTTTCCCAGGCATTGGGATTATTAGTGCCGTGGTATTTTATGTGGGCACTAGGGGTGTGAAATTATGTTTCCAAGCTTGCATGCCAAGCACTCTACTGGGTGAACCATCCCCAGTCCCTTAAATAATTCCCCTTTCCCAAAGAAGTCACTTGTACTCAGATAGATCCTTATTCAGGATCTGATTCTTGGGGAATCCATCTCAAGATAGTTCACAGAAGACCTGGCTCAGCTGCCTTTTATCCTCTCAACCTTATGAAGGATGTTGTGTTTCCATTTTTCCAAGACAGAAGCTCATAATCTGGGTTGAATCCTACAGCTGCCAAGTTCAACAGCCCAGATATAAAACCAGATATGCCACGGTCTCAATCTGTGTCCTATCTGCTGAGGGAGGTTGTGAAACACCTGGTGCTCCGGACAGCCTATTTCAGGGATCTGGGGCTTCTGTCTTGATTTTTTTTTTCTTTTTGATGGTTACCAAGATCCAGACTCATTGTCAGTGCCACAACCAAAAATCACACTGTATGTATCTGCTAGAACTGTTGTAACAAGTACCACAGCTTGGGTGTAAACACATTTCATTGCTCTGGAAGCCTGAAGTACAAAATCAGGAGTTTGGTAGGGTTAGCTCCTTCTTGGCCATGAGAATCTGTCCTAGGCCTTTCACGTTGGCTTGAAGATGGACATCATTGTATTTTTTCTTCATCTCCCCTCTATATATGTGTCTGTGTATACATTTTTTTTTATTTTAAAAGAGCAGTAGCTATATTGGATGAATACTCACTTTATCATTGTCTTCATTAGGGTTACTATTGCTGTTGTGAAACACCATGACCAAAAGAAACTTGGGGAGGAAAGGGTTGATCTCAGTCACAGTTCCATATAATAGTTCATCATCCAAAGCAGTGAGGGCAGGAACTCATGCAGGGCAGTATCCTGGAGGCTGACACAGAGACCAAGGAGGGCTGCTGCTTACTGGCTTGCTCCACCTGTTTCCTTATAGAACCCAGGACCAGCAGCCTAGGGATGACACCACCCACAATAGGCTGGGCCCTCCCCCATCAATCACTAATTAAGAAAATGCCCTACAGCCTGATCTTCAGTAGTCATTTTCTAAACTGGGGTTCCCTACTTTCAGATGACTCTAGTTTCTGTCAAGGCAGTATAAAACTAGCCAGCACAATCATCAATAATGCTGTTTCTACCTGTGGTCACATCTTGAGGGTCTGGGAATCAGCACTTTAACAGAAGAATTTGAGAAGAACACAATTCACCCAAAGAACCTGTTAGAATAGCTTTTTACAATTCCATGCAGTTTATAGGACCCTAATTTTATTTGGGAAAGGAGGGTCTAGAATTCATAATAAAAAGATTATTTTTCTATGTATGAGTATTTGGCCTGTATGCACCACATACATGCTTTCTGCTCTTGAAGAACGGGAATTATACACAATTGTGAGCTGCCACTGGATGCTGGGAACTGAAACTGGGCCCTCTGAAAAAGCAGTAAGTGCTCTCAGCCACTAAGCTGTTGGTCTAGCCCTAACTACACTTATTGTTTTAAACAAAAGAAAGCCAGATTATATAATTTAGGCCAGCCTCTAACTCACTACATAGATCAAAATGTCCTCACACTTGTTCCACTCCCACCTCTGCCTCTGAGTGCTGCAATTATAGACATAAGCAGTCACACCTGGGTTCACCTTTGGTTTTTGAGGAGTTAATACGTTGAGTCCACTCAGCTGATAGCTAATAGGAAGGGTATGGTCATGGGCTGACAGCTTCCTGTGAAAAAGAAAGAGGTCAGATCATCAGCCTCAGGCTGGGTCCCCATAGTGCCTGAAGCACAAGACCAGTTCCTTGAGATCTGCTGAAGGGCAGACAACAGTCATTTCTATTTATGGTTATGTCCCAATGCTGGCACAGTGCCATCGCCTATCAGGGCTCCAATGAGTCTGTTGGTTGCTTTAATGGACACTAGACCTCTGGCCACTTGGTAGACTGACATGAACCTTGGATATGTTGGCAGGACATGAGGTTGTAGTCAGAGGAGACTGCACGGGAAGAGAACATTGATTGGAATTGAGGTGAGTCTGCAGAAGCTGCAAAACAGAATCCACATGGAGTCATATTCATTGTGCACACATGCTGAAGGCTGTGACACATTCAGAAAGTTGATAGGGCATCTAACCTGTGTAGTTTTCCCTGGCAACATGAAAAACAGATAAAGATGCTCTCAGGGGTAGGGGGAGGCCCTGCCAAAGGGGAACACCAGTGGCAGTTTCTCTTTGATTAGTTTCCTAGGGCTGCTATATCAAATTACCACAAACTGAAAACAGTGCAACTTGATCATCTCCCAGGTCTGGAGGCCAGAAACATGAGATGAACATGAAGGTAGAGTTACTTCCTCCTGGAGACCCTGAAAGAGATTTCTTTCCAAATCTCTTTCTTGGCTTCTGGGGGCTATTAGCAAACCATGTCCTTCCTGGTCTGGTTTCTGTGTCTCACCCCTGGTGCTGCCTCCATTTTCAAATTGCCTCTCCTCTGTTTTTTGAGGACAATTGTTTGGAGTTAGAATTTGTCTTAATCCTGGATGATCTCATCTTGAAATCCTTGCATTTGCCAAGGCTTCTCTTCCCAGGAAAGGCAAACTCCTAGCTTCTGAGTGGACTATTAGGTCCCACTAATTTACCCACTATAGTTTTTAGGCCGGCCCCAGGCCAGAATTCCTTCATCTTGGACTGAGGCCTATGGAAAGGTTGCTGGCCTGTATCCTGACAGAGTTCATTGTGCCACAAATGGCACTAGTGGACATCTCTGGTGACCTGTCAAAAATAGGTCTTAGTTGAAGACCCGTGGCAGAATCTACTGTGGTATAGAGTGGGAGACCAGCAGTACCTCCACACTAGGACCCATAACTATGTGCTTTAATATGGGGCACCAAAGACAATAGCTGAGAAACTGCATCAGAGGACCACACTGTAGGTTTTTTTTCAATATCAAAGATCAAAGAAGTAGTCAAAGGAATCTAAATTCAGAGGAGCATGTAAAAGGTTGAGAAGAGACATTGGAGTTTTCCATGATGAGGCTTCTTTGGCAAGAACCAATTTCTTGCTGATGCTGGAGGGCCACACATAGAAAAGTGATTTCAAGTGGATGGGAATGTGGGGGCCTGCGACAAATTACATCTGCACTCCACTTTGATGGCCCAGGGATACTTGCTTCTGCAAGTTATCTGGGTACTATGACCTGGAAGTACACACACACACACACACACACACACACACACACACACACACACACACACACACGAGAGAGGGGAGGAGGGAGAGGAGGGAAAGCCACTTCTGTAAAGAAAGTGAGTGAGTCCTCCTCCCAGATAAGTGACTCACACTGGCACTGAGTCCTTGTCCCGGGATTTATAGGCACTTCTTTGAAACACCTGTGCAGGCTGAATTTGTAGCACAAGGGGAGTGTGTTTGATTCCACATGTTTGTGCAAGCAGGCCACACGAAGGGCAGTGGAAGTGCTCACTCAAAGAGGGCCCACCAACTCTGTCTTGAGAGGCTGAGGTTAGAGGTACAGAAGAGCTCACAGGAGCTCCCGTGAGACAGCCAATCTCTTCAAGTCCTGGGAAGGATCAAGATCCCATCTGATGATAGACTTGATACATTGTATATTATATACTATAAAAATAATTTGTTAAATATGCAATATATTACCACAGGAGCCAGAGTGTGGACTCCATTTGTCCTTTCATGACATGTCAGTCTGGAGGAAACTCAGAGAGTACCATGATAACTACATTAACCCCTTCAGAAATCAATTTTCCTATCACTTCCCTAAGATCCCAACACGCCTTCCAGTACCACCCAGGGACCAAACTTCTAACACGTAAATCCTTGAGCCACATATTCAAACCTTATGCAAACCGCAGCAAAGCATATTTAAAACATCTTTACCCAACATGGAGTTACAACAATGGCCAACTCATGGTCACGGCTTTCATCTGCATCCTTATCAACTCCTCTCTTTTCCACATATCATTGTGCCCACAAATATTGTCACGTTTATCTCTAAAAGATAAATGGCTTTTTAAAAAACTGAAATACTATTATATTGTCTAAAAATATTTAACAATTCCTAAGTAGTAGCAGACATCCAGTGGGTGCTAAGACTTCCAGTTGCTTCATCAATATGATTATTATTTTAATAGTTTTGAAAATTTGACGTTTATTTTTTTGTTATTATTATTATTATGAATAAAGAAGTCACACTTTTAAAATACTTAGTTCAAGTATATTTAAATAATATTTTGTTAAGCATATATATTTTATATTTGGTATAGTATTGTTTTAAAAGTATGTGTACGCATGTGTGTCTGTATGTGATTGTGAGTAGAGTGCAGATGCTCTTGAAGGCAGAAAGAGGGGTCCAGGTTCCCTGGAGCAGAGTTACAGAAGATTGTGGGCCACTTGATGTGGGTACTGGAAACTGTGTTTAGGTCCTCGGCAAAAGTAGTGCATGCTCTTAACCACTGAGGCGTCTCTTCCTCAAGTGTGGTTATTTTTAAGTGAATTGTCTGTGTTGGCATCCACATAAGGATACACATATGAAACTGTTTCCCCTAAGCTGTTTCCCTTTCTCTCTTGCCATGGATCTAAGGGAGGAAACTAGGCTGTTTGTCCTGTGGAGCTTCCCAGTGTGTTTTTTCCTGATTTCATCCTGTGATGTCATAACATGCATGGGGATGCAGGCGGAGGTGAGGTAGTTCTTCATCTGTGTTGATCACTGTGAACTTGATTGGCAGGGACAGACTCTGGGTGGCTCCCCTCCTCTGCTGCTGGTTCTCCTTTCCTTTTGACGATCATTATCTACATCTGTCAAATTTCCTTCATTCCAGAGACTAGCTCACACATGATGGCAAAAAGGCACACAGCATCTTCCTTCCAAATAGACTCCAGCTTTATTTAGGGCTCTTTGCGCTGCACATTGCACACCCTTGAAGGAACAGGCTACTGTATTTCCACTGCCTGGCACAGAATAGGGCTTCAATGAATTTTTATCAAATGAATGAGTTCTTTTGGTTTAGGAAGCATGGAAAAGCCTGGAGAGGGGCTGGGACAGAAGTGAACCCCAGAAAGAGGGCTGGGCTCTTTTAGGATCATGGTTATTTATGAAATGCTTTTGTGTGGACATACTCACATACCCTCTGAAGCTGCTGAATGGCAAAATGCAGCTTGCCTCTTTTAACGTTGGGAAACAAAACCAAACAAAACCCCAAACTCCTCTTGTTCTCTCACGCCAGACCTCAGAGACTCAGAATTTCTCATCTGCCTAAAATGCCCGATTTTTACTTCCTGGATTATAAAATGTTTCCTTCCCAAAGAGGCCTGATGTGCCTTCAGGGGAGCCTTTTGCCTGCTCCCTTTGATCTTAGTACATCATTCCACCAGCCCCTGGCTCCCTGGCAATTAAACAAGAACGGAGAAACTAAGGCTCCGGAAGAAAGTTCCTGCTGCCCAATTGGGCTGGGAGGGCACCTGGCTGGCTGCTAAGCATAGGCCAGGAGAGGATTTCCGGCCTCTTCTGGGGATCAGTGCGGGCTACCAGGCATGGGAAGGTCACATTATCTTATAGTCTCTGGGGACTCTTTGGAGAACGCCGCTGCAAAGCAGTAAGAACTCTTTTCTTCTCCACGAAGGAGGAAATGGCCAACAGGGTCTCCTCAGGTGCTTTCTGCATGGATCCCAGGGCAGGCTAGATAGAAAAGCCTGGAACAGCATGGAACACAACGGATCCTCTCTGGCATTGGCACTAAAATGCCTTGGCAAAAACTGGAAGAGTCTGAAAGTTTCCAGTTTCCACTGTTTGCAGTTCCAGGGCTCCTGGTTGCCAGGCCAAGGAGGTCTGCAGAGGCCACAGACTGAGTCAAGACTGTTAAGAAGGGCTGGACTCGGACAGACTACGGGACAATAGCTGGTTTTGGCCACATGGCAATGGGCTTTCTGAACAGTCAGCTCAGAGCTAGGCCACATTCCAGGCAGCTGAGTGGGAAGATTCTCTCACAGTTTGCTTATGGAATTGGTTTCCTTTGGGACTGTGTTGGGGGATGTAGTGACTTATTCTCCATCTTTTGTCTGTCTTTTTTGTTTTAACATCAGTAGTTTAAAAAAAGAATGGTGCAATTTTAAGACAATGAAACCTTGAATTAAAAACTATTACTCCACATCTGCTTCTGGTTCCTGGGCGTGGCCCTCTGTGTTAGACACCTTGGGGAGGCATTTACCAGTTGTCAGGTGGCCATTATCACTTAAAATGCTTTGGCAGAGTGGGTAGGCTGGAGAGAAGGCTCAGTGGTAAGAGTACCCTCTGCTCTTGCAGAGGACCAGAGTTTGGTTCCCAGTAGTCACATCAGGTGGCTCACAACAGTCTGTAACTCCAGCAGCATGGGATAGGAGCCCTCTTCTGGCCACTGAGAAGACTGCAAGCCCAGACCCAAACACACATATTTGTAAAACAGATAAATAAAATCTGTAAAAAAATGTTTTGGGGACATATTGGGACAGTGGGACCTTGGGACCAGCTGCCGCCTGCCCGGCAGGGGGATGGGGAGATGTGGAAAAGAGAGAATGACTTGATGTGGTGGGAGGGGGAAGGGACCTTGAATAAGGATATACAGGATAGAAAGTGTGACTTCTTTATTCATAATAATAATAAAAAAATGTTTTGGGGACACATCTCATGGATGCATCTTTTGGAGACTGTGTCATGTCCTTTTAGGTGGCTTCAGAGACAGCAGGTTTGGGCTACATTTTGGTGATCAAATCAGAGTCCCCTTGTTAAATTCTGGTTTATGTGGCTGTTGATACTGGACATAGCACCCCACAGAGCACTTAGGGATTCATTGCATAAAACAATGATCTTTTAGGGAGAGAAATGGTTTCTGTAGGATAAGTCATGTGAGCAACAGGAGCCTGACTTTCTTGCTTGGCTTGTCAGAGGTGGAAGGTGTTTTCAGAAATGATATAGTGGTGGGTCGTGGCCTTAGCTAGGGTCTCTATAGCTGAGAAGAGACACCATGACCATGGCAACTATTATAAAGAAAAACAGTTGCAGTGGCTTAGTGGTGCAGTCTGTTGTATTTACCAGCAGCAAGAAGGGACCACAAAATACAACAAAACCCTCAATAGAAGTTTATTATGAGGGTGTAAAAAGAGAAAAAAAATTGTAGGGGTAGCCTTGGAAAAGAAGGTGGCAGAGAAAGGGCGAGAGATGAGTGGAGTCTGCTTTTATTTTCATTTTTAATTTTTTAAAAAATATTTTGGTTTTTGAGGTACGGTTTCTCTGTGTAGCTCTGGCTGTCCTGGAACTCACTCTATAGACCAGGTTGGCCTCAAACTCGCCGAGATTCACCTGCCTCTGCCTCCTGAGTGCTGGGATTAAAGGCATGTGCCACCACCACCTGGCCAGAATCTGCTTTTAAAGAGGATTTGGCACATGAATACATATATGCATGTATACAAAGGCTTACACAGTCATGCAAGGCATGCGCATAGGTTATGCTATGTAGTGATATATGGCCATAAGACCCTGGGCTGACTAAACATTTTTCTTAGTACTGACAGCACTTGCACTGCCATAGGACCCTGGGGCTGGCTAGGCATTTTCCTGAGTACTGACAGTGCATGCATGGCCCTAGGATCCTGGAGCTGGCCAGACAATGTCAGAAATGCTAACGTAGTCCATTATCATCATGAGAATGTGAAGCACAGTGGCATGGAGGCAGGCATAATGCTGAAAGTTCTGAGTCTTGCAGGCAACAGGAAGTGAACTTTTTCACTTGGGCATGACGAGCAATATGAGCGCTCAAAGCCCACCACCACAGTGACACACTTCTTCCAACAAGACCACGCCTACTCCAACACCTCTTAATAGTGCCACTCCTTTTGAGGGGCATTTTCTTTCTTTCAAACCACTACAGTCACCCTCCTGGTATGTCCCTGGTGTGTACGCTGCTGATCAGAATGGCAAGAGGGAGCATTACATTATAGCGGAAGCTGCCTTTCCAGATCCTTCCATTGTTGGCATTCTGGGATTCTCAACACAGTTATCCCTCTTCTCTAACTGCTAGCACAGTGCTCACGGCCAATGCGGTATTTGCCTTCTCTCAAGGATGTGGGTACAAGGTGTTTATGTGAAAAGAGGTCCCAGCAATTCAGTAGTGGGTGCAGAAGTGAGACAGGAAAGAGAGAAAAGCCCATAAACAGTGTAAGCAGTGAGTGAGGTACAGACCTGCTGGAAACCTTCTGGAAAACAGTGAGGAATCCAGGTCTGAGTTGCCCTTAGCTGGCATTGGGAAGCTGGGGTAAGCATGTATCAATTCCTGTACCCCTGCTCACTTCACCTGTGGGTTGAATATGGTTCCTGGTATGTCACCTCTGGAGCTGAGAGGAATACTGTGCCCAGAGGCATGCAATTTTTAAGAGATAAGAGGCTATAAGTGAGTCCAGAGCTTTCCCCCAAAGGGCAGGTTTCCTTCCAGGCATCAGTGGGCAGATGATCCCTGGAGGGGAACTTGTCTTTTGGGGGGGGTGCAATCAAATGTTTGTTGACTGTATTTATGGGGTGGCTGTGTCTATAGCACAGATTTTTCTGACCTGGGATAATGATTTAGGAATATATCAGCTAACAGGGACATGTCTTCCTAATTTTAATTCTACATACAGGAATGTATAGTGTGGCCAGCCCTCCATTCTTGAAAGTGAATACTATATTAGATAATTTATAACCAGCTCTTCTTGGTTCATGGCCCTGATTCCCATGTTCTCACTAACTTCCAGACATGCCTCCTCTTGTGGAGGTAATAGAGAAGAGGTGTGGCTTGCAGTTATACAGTTATGAGTTTAAATCTGACTTTTACCTTTCTGCATCCTCAGACCAATCATTTCACCTCTTTGAACCTCTTGCTCTGGGGTGATACAATAATGTCACCTCCCTGAGCTCTTTTGAGGATCATAAGGGATGCAGTTGGTACATGTATCTATCACTGTAGAATGTGTTTCATGGTCTGATCATCTCCTGATCAACTAAGTAGGTAGCAGAGGCCTACTGTGAGTTGGTCTCTCTGGTGGTTTGAAAGAAAAGGGTCCCCATGAGGAGTGGCATTAATAGGAGGTATGGCTTTGTTAGAGTGGGCATGGCCTTGCTGGAAAAAGCCTGTCACTGTGGGGGTTGTCTTTGAGATCTCCTATGTTCAAGTTACACCTACTGTGACAGTTCACTTCCTGTTGCCTGCTGATCAAGATGGAGAACTCTCAACCACCTCTCCAGCACTGTGTCTGCCTGCCTGCAGCCATGTTTCTCACCATGACAATAATAGACTAGACCTCTTAAGCTGTAAACCAGCTCCAATTAAATGTTTTCCTTTGTAAAAGTTGCTATGGTCATGGTGTCTCTTCACAGCAATAGAAATCCCAAGACAGCTTCCTTTCTATGTGTTGAAAAATAATGGCATACAAAAAAGTTTTTAAAAATATTATTGGAGCTTATTTTTATAGAGTGTAATTTTCAGTAGAGACTATGAATAGTGAAAATAGCTCATCTCAGGGAAGAGAGGGAAGTCAGCTGGCAAAGTGCTGGCCTTATAAATAGGAGGACCTGACTTTGATCTCCAGACACCTCCCACAAGAAAAGGGCATGGCATGCAGTTGCTACCGTGTATTCTGAATTCCAAGGCTGGAGAGGAGGCAGGCAGATTTCTGGGATTCACATGTCATCTATCCTAGACTATTCAGTGAATTCCAGGCCAATGTGAGACCCTATCTTAGATGGCAACTGAGGAATTCCACACGAGGTTGTTCTTTAATCTACATACACATATGCATATGCATATGCACATGCACACAGCTGTGTACATGTACATACACACATGCATGTATGCACAAAAGCAGATGCATGTACGTGTGCAAACTTCCGCCCTTTTGCAGTATACTAGAAGTTTGAAGATCACCATTTAACCCATGACCCCAGAGCAATGGGTGAAGAGTGAGCCAGGAAGAGCCCAGCTTGGATGGAGCATGGTTGGAGTCTCTTGCGAAAGCTGGTCCTAGCCAAGCAGAAGGCAAGATGCAGAAGTAATCTGATGGCAGAATGAATCACTGCAGCAGTACCCAACATTTAACACTTCTGGATGCCTGTTTCCACATCTCTGGCTGCTTTCTGACATTCTGCTCTTCCTTTCTGTCTCCACAGATGGATTAGAATTGAGCTGATGGTAGTCTTTTTGTCTCTGAAGACACATGGACTGATAGGACATTTTGGGCCATTCACATTGAGAGTCTAGCCATGTCTGTGATCAGCTGCTGAGTTGGGGGATGGGAATCCCTGCCAGACCCTGGCTAGGTGTGTCAACCTGTGCTGCATGCCCTGCTCACTACTGGCTTTATTCAGAGGGTTAACTGTCAGGCATTCTCCATCTGCAAAGCTAAGGAAGAAGACAAAGAGGATGGCAGAATTCTTGATCACAAGGTTCTTCCACTGTCCACTGTGATAATTAATCTTGCTTGTCAATTTGGTTTGATTGAGAGACACCCAGAAGATTAGGAAATATTACCTCTGGGTGTGTCTGTGAGAGCCTTTCACAAGACAATCAAATCACAGGGCTCTGACTAATTCATTGCTGAACTCTAAGCTTAAGTGGAGAACTGGGAGGCTGGAAGAAACTGAAGGTGGGGGCTAGCTGGAGAAAGTGGCAGACAGGTGAACCTTCAAAGGCTACATCTTGGCTCTGGGCCCTTCCTGGTTTTCCTCTTTGCTTCCTGGCTCTCATGAGGTGATTCATCATGCCTTTCTTCTGTAAGGTATTGCTTTACTTATGCCAGCCAGCATGAACCAAAACCCCTGAAACCGAGAGTCAAAAGAAAGCCTTCATGGACCTCCTTAAAAGAAAGCCTTCATGGACCTCCTTACTCTTGGCATTTGTCACAATGATAGAAGTCTAACACACTGGAGAGGTAAAGCCTGCATCTGAGTCACTACAGTCAGCCCCTCTGTAAGAATTCCTGGCAGCAGCCACGTAGTGAACTCAACATGGCTTTGGCAAAGCACACCCCCCAGGCATGGCTATGTAAATCTGTGCCCACCTGCTCTCTTAAAAGAAAACATGTGAAGGCTGATCCCCCTCTTTCTTCCCTTCCCAGATTCCCTTCCGGTACCTGCTCTGGTAACTCCCTTGAATAAACTCTTGTGTGGTATCTGCTGGTGTGTCTTATCATGCACAAAATCCAACACCCTCTTCTATGGTAAATACTTCACAAGATTTCTGGTGGATGCTTAAAGTTACATGTAATGCTAGCTCCTATATATACTCTGATAAAGTTTAACATATAAATTAAGAGGTAAATGGCAATGACAATAAAATGGAATTAAAACAATACAATGAAATAATAAGCATGAATGGAATGTCTCTTACACAGTGCCTTACTCACCCTTCTCTGGTGCAAATGTGAGAGATATAGTACCTGTGATGAGACAAGGTGAACAACATAGTGATGTAGGATGCCTTTCTTTCTTTTTTTTTTTTTGACTTATTACAGAATTCTACTATAACTTAAAAAAACTAGGACAAATACATATCATATAATTCCATAAAACTTAAAAAATAAAGTCTTTAAAAGTTACAGAGCCAGTGAAACCCTGATATTAATAATTTTCTGTATGCTGTAAATTATCACTGGATAATAAAGGAACTGTTTTGGCCTATGGCAAGGCATCTTAGAAGCAGGCAGAAAATCCAAGCATAGATAAAGGAGAAGAGGGGTGGAGTCAAAGAAAGATACTGTAAGCTTCCACCAAGAGACCAAGATGTCTTTTAGTACAGGTATGCCACAGGCCATGTGGCAAGACATAGATTAATAGAAATGGGTTAATATTCAAGAGCTAGATAGCAATAAGCCTGAGTCATAGGCCAAACAGCATGTAAATAAGCTTTTGTGTGTGTTTTTTTTTTGGACTTTGGGACTTTGGGACTAGATCTTGGGGCTAGTCTGGGCCAGAAACTTCATACTACAACATAGAAACAGTGATGTAGCATGACTGGTGAGTCTACTGTCAAGGTTCTTCATTGGTCTCCTGTGAGCTGCTGTGATCAGGATGATGAGTCCTGTACCATCTTGCCGCATTCTGCCTGAGACAGTCATTGTCCCTGTTCATCTGGTGGATCCATACTGTATACACTACACACTCACTATTCACTTAGTAGTTGGTGCTGTTAGCTTTCAGTGTGGGTGCTTGTGTTATAGTAAGTCACAGAATGGCAGCCTATTTAAAACATAGGAATTACTTCTTTCTAAATTTCCTCTTTCATATTTTCTAAGCACGGTTGTGGGGAACCACTGGGCATCACAAATACACACAGCAGGTGCTGCTTCTTTTCTGTTGTCTCCTCTTAGCTTATCAGTCTTCCTGGGCAGTTGTGGCGGTTGATTCTAGCACACTGTCTGCTTACCATTTCAAGTGCTGTGGCTCTTGGCCCCACTGCCTGAAGGCTTTGTAGGCATCAGGGCAACTTGCCTGAGCCAATACTGAAACAAACAGAAATTACAGACAGCTAGTGCCCCAGAATCATCATGGTCCAGGAAGAGTAACTGGTCCAGTTATTTTGCCCTGAAGCCAACCCTGAGTGTGCGGTCACAGGTTTTATCAAGGATTCTCCCAGGAGCTGAGCTCTAGCTTCTTTGTAGTGAGTGAGAGGGTGTAAGGAGTGTGTGCTTTGTGTGTATGTGTGGGGTGTACATGTGTGTCTTCCCTTTCTTTCCAGCTAAGTTTCACTCTCTTCAGCCCTTCAGTGGGATTCCTGAATTTACCTTATGAGTTAGCAGCCGTTTCCCCAATCCTTGTCTTACACCATGCTTTCGGAAGGAGTGGCCAAAATTATGATTTCAAGCATATAACAGCTTCCAACAGTTTGTTCAGACAAGAGGAGGAAGGACGCAGGGAGACTTCAGAGGGATCATGGACGATGTCTCAGTAGAAGTGGAATTTGCTCTGGGTACTGAAGGAAGTATAGGAGTTGAAGTGGGAAGGATAATCCCAGAAATGCTGGTATCATGAGCCCAGATAGTGGACTGTCTTTGAGCCTGGGAGAGGGTTCCGCAGAGCAGGGTGCATGGATAAAGCAGAACACAAGAAAAGCAGCCCATGTAGCTATCACTGTCGTAGGAGGTGCAAGCCAGTTGTAAAGGGATTCCAAGCCTAAGAGGAAGTTTGCACAAGGCTCTGCAAACCTCTTAGCTTTGTTCTAGAAACATCCAGGACACTGTAGAGACACTTTAGTGGAGGTCAGGATGGAGGACAGGATGGAGTGTGCTTCCCTCCAACCAGCTGCTGCTTCCTGGAAGGAACGGTATCTGAGGGAGCAGGAAGCAAAACTCTTTTTCCCATGATCCCGGTCTCCATCTTTTCAGCCATGCAGCCCCATAGCAGCGTGGGTCCTGGCTGCAGAGTGGGACATAAGAAGGCTGTTTGTCTTGGGGATGAAGAACCTCAACAGTAGACTCACCAATGATGCTACATCACTGTTTCTATGTTGTAGTATGAAGTTTCTGGGCCAGACTAGCCCCAAGATCTAGTCCCAAAGTCCCAAAGTCCAAAAAAAAAAAAAAAAAAAGAAACACACAAAAGCTTATTTACATGCTGTTTGGCCTATGACTCAGGCTTATTGCTAGCTAGCTCTTGAATATTAACCCATTTCTCTCTCTACAGCCCTTTCCTGAACCAGTCTGATCATCCCCGCCACCCAGCCCACCAACAGTCCAGTCAATGTCTTCTTCTTCTGAACCGTTTACTTCCAAATACATTCATTTATCTTAAAGAGTAAGTGATAGATTGAAACCAATGTGTACATGTACATCAGGAAAGACTAATTGAGGCTGGAGAGATGGCTCAGCAGTTACAAGCACATTCTGCTTTTGCAGAGGGCCTGGATTTGGTACCAGCAGCCACATAATGATTCACAACTGTTTGTAATTACAGTTCCAGGGATCCAATGCCCTCTTCAGACCTCTGTGGGCAGTACACACACACACACACACACACACACACACACCAGACATAAATGCAGACAAAATATTTATGCACATAAAATTAAATAAAAATTGCTAACAAAATTAATATTTTCAAAAGAAAGACATAATTAAAGTTCTTGTTTGGTTAAGATATAAGACAATGTACTTGTTTATTTTTTCACTCACTTATTTAAATGAGACAGGGTCTTCCTATGTAGCCCAGGCTGGCCTCCCTGGCAAGTGCTGGGATCACAGGTTAGGGGTGAAACTAACCCGTCCATCTGAAAAAACATCCAAGTGTGACACAAACAAGGCAGGCTGTTGGTCTTCTTCACTCTCGGAAGCTGCACACAGCTTTCCCTTCTCGGCCCTCTGGCTGGAGCTATGGCATGCTATGGTTGTGACACCAGCTCTGATTCCTGTCAAAAGACTGGACTTGTGTCTTCCCTAGTTCCTACTTGAATTCTTCCTGGAGAAGAAGCTCCAGAGAGGTTGGAAAGGTAGTCTCTCATTCTGTTCTCTGTTTAGCCAGCTCTTTCATCAGCCCTAGGCCTGCTTTCTACATTCTTTCTATGAGCAGAGTATTATAATCCCCTCTTCCTGTGCCTGAGGCCGAGGCCAGGTAACCCAAGGCAGATGGAAGCCATCCTAAAGACTTTCTTCCCACTTTCCGGGGACCCACTACAGCTGCTCTTTGCCCGAGATTGACACTGACGAGCCTTAGTGGTTGCCTTGTAGGTCGGTGTTGTCATTGCCATCACCAGCATCATCGCCTTTTTAGTTTTTCTCTTCTCTCTTCTTCTACTTCCTCTTCTTCTATGAAAACTGAAGAAGTTTCTTTTTAGAAAAAAGAGGAAGGGGGGTTGATGGCCACTGTGCCTTATGTCTGAATTTCCCAGCAAAGTCACCTTTCCAGCGCTCACAGGCTCTCTGCCTCCGCTCTGAGCAACCATATGCTGTCACTGCTGCTGGCCTGGGGATGGCTTTTTTCCCGTTCAGCAAGCCTCCAGAAATGTCACCGAAATTTATACGCTTATTCACAGAGGCGCTAAAGCAGAAAACCGGCTTTTCAGCTATTTTTGTTTTGCTTTGCAGATGGGGAGTGAGAAGCATAAATCTCTCCCTCATTGGACTCGGGGTGGGGGGGCACTCTCTGTTTGGTATCAGATGCTGATCAGTCCATGGTGGCGATCTCTAACCCCCATGCTGTCATCTACACAGAGGAGCAAGACAGTGACCCTCGCTCAGCAGCAGTTGCTTGCTGCTTGGTGTCCCGGCCCAGGACACCAAGGGCCTCATCTTCAGGTGGTCCATGAGGGTGTTCTGGAAGAAGAAAGAGCTTAATGATGGCTTCGATCTGTTCTTGTGACAGCTGCCTCTCTGTGTGGGGCTACCAGCTCTAGTCTACCAATAGGCCACCT
>PVIH01015006.1:0-23180 GCA_004025045.1 Sigmodon hispidus
TTAATAAAGCGCTGCCACTTAACTAATGTGTTCATTTTGACTTTCCTGTGTATAAAATTGTATTCTTTGAATTGCAGCAATAAAACCCTCTGCTTCTAAGAACTCTTTAAGAGGGTATTCTATATGTTCTGCATTGTTTATTTTCTGTAAATTTTATAGGTAAATATGTGCATAAAAATAAATACTTTATATATAACTAGTGATTAGCGTTTTTCTTTGGCTTATTGTGTCTGCACCTAATCATGTATTGTCGGGCAACACGAGCCGGAGGGCAATATCAGGTAGGGAGAACAGATCTCTAGAGACTTCATTGAGCTGATTGCTGTACTTGCAAATAAAGACTATCAATGCACCTTCCCTTCAGGGAGCTCCCAGGTTAGTAGGGACAGCATGCAGGTATACCTTTCCCGTATGCACTTTTTGGAAACTGGTGCTGGAACCCCGGGCCTTGCACTTTACTAGACAATCACTCTAGTCATTCTCATCCCCAGTTCCCACATTTGCTTATAGTTTTGGATGATTCAGAGAGGCACCAGGATACAGAATACAGGGAGGGTCCATGGTAATGTAAGGACAATGGATTAGGTCCCATAAATTGGCCATTTTTTTTTTGTTGTTATTTTTAGATATCTCCTATCTCTCCAGAATATCTATAACAAAAGAACAACAAAAACTTTTATTTTTAATTTTATTTTATGTGTATTGGTGTTTACCTAGCATGTATGTTTGTGGAAGCCTGTCAGATCCCCTGGAGGCAGAGTTACAGACACTTGAGAGCTGCCATGTAGGTGCTGGGAATTAAACCCAGGTCCTCTGTAAGAGCAACAAGTGCTCTTAACCTCTGAGCCATCTCTCTAGTCCCATCCCTCCCCCATTTTTTTTTTTTAAGATCTGAGAATATACCCTAGGTAATGATTAAATGATAAATGCTTGGGACAGCATGTAAACGTAAGCTATTCAGTTTCCCAAGCCTAAGAGTAGTCTAATAGAACTTCTGAAAGACTAAGGAGGCTCCCTGGTTTATAGAGGAGGTGCTGGTAGCATGAAGCAAAATGCCATAAAATAAATAAAAATCTGGAGAGGTGGCTCAGCAGTTAAGAGCACTGACTGTTCTTCCAGGGGACCTGAGCTCGATTCCCAGCATCCACATGGCAGCTAACAACTGTAATTCCAAGATCTGACATCCTTACACAGTTATACATGCAGGCAAAACACCAATTCACATAAAATAAAAATATTTAAAAAAAATCTGAAGTGGATTTTACAGCTACATGACCCTGTTAAAAACTTTTAGAAAATATAGTTCAGAGTTCTTTATAGTACAAAAATAGGAAAGGGTAACAGATGTCTGAGAAAACAGATAACCTTAAAAAAATGATGAGATGACTCAGCGAGTAAAGGCATTGCCATGCAAACCTGGCAACCTGCGTTGATTCCTGAAACTTATATAAAGGTTGATAAGAAGAACCAATTCCATAAAGTAGTCCTCTAGCCTCCACACAAACACGATGGCATGTTTTAAAAAATTGTGGATGCTGGTGGTGCATACCTTTACTCTCAGCATTCAGGAGGCAGAGGAAGGTGGATGGATCTCTGAGTTCAAAGCCAGCTGCTCTACTGAGTGAGTTCCAGGACAGCCAGGGCAACACAGAAAAACCGTCTCGAACCAAAAAAAAAAAAAAAAAAAAGGTGCCTCCTGTGTCCACTAATTCATAGGGTTGGGGAAAGACGATTATGCAAAACCCTAGGCCATAAAGAGTATCATTAAAGACTAGGACACAGGAGTGAAGTGAGAGGGGACAGCCTAGCTGTGATTTTAAAAACTATCTTCAGAAGAAAAGAAACCACTGAAAGATTTTTGAACAGGACAATGAATATAACTATGGAAGGACATTTAGAAAAAAAATCACAGGGTGGACATAGAGAGACCATATGCTCAAGACAAGTGACTTTGGACTATGGATATGGCAGGAAGTCTGTGTTCAGATAAGAGATCAAGAAAATAATACATGTATTTGGTAGTTCCCTAAGTTCTTTGCACAAAAGTTGAGAGGCTTGAACTTCCATCCGACAACTTCACTTACGTGATTATTTCCTAAACACGGCATAGTAAGGAATATCTTTCTTAGCAGACAGTCCACTCTGTGGATGGGTTACGCTGAGACAGGACTTGTCTTTTGAACAGTTGAATTAGAAGCCTTCTGTTCCTCGGGTTGAGATGAGAGGGCTTGTTAACATTCCCAGGAAAAGCCAGGGCCCCACCCACTTTCAGGCATGACTCCGCCCACAGTGCTTTACACGCACGCGCATTCCCACCCTCACCCCACCCCGTTGCCACGTGCCGTGCGCAAGCGCGGAGATTTTTCCATGTGTGTTCAGGTAGTCATCCTGGCCCAACTGAGGAGAAACACCAAGTAGCGTCAGAGACTACCGGGTTCGCTGACCCGGCGGCCCCCATCGTCTGCTGCTGTCTTCCTCTCTCGGTCTCTCACCGCAGCCTCCGTCGCCATGGGTAAGAGTCGGACGAAGCGCTTCAGGCGACCTCAGTTCTCCCCTACCGGTAACTGTCAGGCCGAAGCGGCGGCCGCGGCGAACCACACTGAAGACGGGGAGGACGACGGGCCAGCAGCGGAGTTTCTGGAAAAGGTGGGACGTAGGGCTCGCTAGGCCGGGCTCGGGCGGCTTGCGCCCGGGTGTCCGCGGGAGCGGTGCTGCGGCGCGCGCGTGCTCACTGCCCACCTCTGACGTCTTGGTTCCTGCAGCTCCAGCACCCGAGCGCCGAGGTCCGCGAGTGCGCCTGCGCGGGGCTGGCCCGGCTAGTGCAGCAGCGGCCGGCGCTTCCAGACTTGGCGCGCCGGGATGCTGTTCGCCGGCTCGGGCCGCTGCTGCTGGATTCCAGTCTGTCGGTCAGGGAGACTGCAGCCGGAGCTCTGAGGTAAGTCGGCGAGAGTCCTAGGCGGTGTCTCTGCGAGCAAACAAGCCCAGCAACCTTCTCCCGATACTTTCTCTACTTCTAGAGGGAGAAAAACCCTGTCTGTGATCTCAGGCTTGCAGCGGATAGAGATGGTAGTCCATAGGTTCCCAAGGACCGCGGGACCCACAGACCACACACATTGTTTGTATCCACCTGGCTGCTTCATCTGCTCTCAAACCTGATGCATGTTATCCCCTCTCCAAAACCCACCACCATAGGATCCCTGATTGGACGAAGTCTTAAAGTCTGCGCTCTAAGTATACCGATATTTCAGCATAAGCAGGACAGCCAAGATCCTTGTCTTTGCAGGAGCTCCGTTGAGAGAGTGTCTGGAAACTAACAGAGTCAAAACAGTATTAATGAGAAGTGCTGTGTAAACGAGAGAGGGTATTGGACTGGGGTGTCCTCTAGTTGGCATTTATAAACGGATACCAAAAGAACAGGAGAACCAGGCATGGGATAATAGGGGGAGAGCATTTGTTATGGGAGGCAGAAGTGAGGCAGAGGGCAGATTGACTGCACAGAAGTTAATGTGGCCAAGGACAGGAGGTGGGGACTATAGTTGCTGAGTTGAAGGATTTTTTCTAAACCAGAGTGATGAAGTCTACCTTTTGAAAAAGCCACTCTGATAACTGTGCAGAGAATGAACTGTAGAGGGGGCAGGACCTTAACATTTGTACTCTTACTCTGCCTGTGTGTATTATGTTTCAATTAGGTAAGTATGGATGGAGTACCTGTGTGCCAGTCATTGGAATGGCATAGTGAAGAATATAGACATAATTTCTGTACTTAATAAGTCTTAAGTCTATTGAGGAAGATTTCTGTTAATAATCTACCGATTATTGCCTGTTGTGGTTGTGCATGCCTTTAACTCATCACCTGGGAAGCAGAGGCAGCGTGATCTTTTGAGTTACAGGGCAGCCAGGGCTACACAGGGAAAAACCCTGTCTCAGAGAGAAAAAAGATCTATTGATTATTTTTAACCAAATAATCCATATATGTTTAAATACAACCAATAGAAATTAAAAGCATTGTGTTAGTGGGGTATGGTGGCCTAAGAATGGTTCTCACAGCCTCATATACTTAAATGTTTAGTCACCAGGAAATGGCACTGCTTGAAAAGGATTACGAGGTATTGCCACCCCAGCAGTGGTGGTATTTGCCAGTAATCCCAGAACTCTGGAGGTTAAGGCAGGTGGATCCCTGTGAGTTTGAGGTCAGCCTGGTCTACAGAGTGAGTTCTAGGGCAGCCAAGGCTAGAAAAAGAGAAACCCTATCTTTTTTTTTTTTTTTTAAAGGTGTGGCCTCTTTGGAGTGGGTATGGGTTTCTTAGATGAAATGTGTCACCGTGGGTAGGCTTCAGGGTTTCAAAGAGCCTACAGAGACCAGGCCAGTGTCTATCCATGGATCAGGATGTAGCTCTCAGCAATACTCCAGTTTTATTCATTCCACCATGTTTCCAATCACTGTGATAATGGATTAAGACTCTAAAATTGAAACTAGCCCCAATTAAAGGCTTTCCTTTAAAAGGCCTGTCTTAGTCAAGCCTCTTCAAAGCAGTAGAGCAGTGACCAAGACAGTGGCAAAGTTGTTTGTTTCAATAAGGAGCAGGACAGTATAAAATCTATAGGTTTGTTCTCTAGCATATGACCAATACATTTCTGAAACCTTAACTGGTTAAACATGCCATACATTGGGATCTTAGTAGTATTTTGTGATGTGTGACTTACAAGTAAAACATGTTAAATTTCTTATGTAGAAATCTCAGTGCTTGCGGAGGTTTTGAAGTTTGTGATGACATGGTGGCCAAGGATATCATGACACCTCTTGTGGCACTACTGAGAGAGGTATGTGATATTTAACATAGCCCGAATGATGACTTCTAAGAGCTTCTAGGAAACGAGTTTAGGTGGAACACACACACACACACACACACACACACACACACACACACACACACACACACACTCCACTACTTGGGTGTCATTTGACCCTTCGCAGCACATGTACTAAACATCCTGTGGCATTTCATTCCTTTCCTGAAAATGAACTGAACACAGGTGTCACTAATACCAGTCTCTGTGATTGTGTCCCTGCTTCCTAATTTATGATGATTAGAAGAGCATTTCTAAAGCTAGGCATTCTTACCGCTTTAAGATCGCAGGCTTCATACTTCTTTATCATTCACTCATGTACGTATTTAATTTAATCTTCACAGCAGTCCTGAGACAAGTCTTTTTCCCCTTTCTTGTGATGCTGGAGATAGAACTCAGATCTTTGTGCCACCTAAAGTCAGGTGCTTTACCATTCAACTGTATCCCAAGTCCAAGGCAGGTATTATTATATACCTGTTATATGACAATGGGCTTAAGGCACAGACATTATGAACTTATAAAGATTATGCTGCACCCTCACGTTTAATATCACATTGTTCATATGATATGATATAGCTCGTTGGTTGAGGGCAGTTGACTCTTTTAGTTCTTTTAGTCTGTCATGCCTTTTTTCTAGTTGGTGCTGCATAAAGTCCCTATTCTGATGTGAGGCATCAGTCTTGTTCCCTTTACAGTTGTGATTCCATGCTGGAGGTGATTTTGCCCCATGGAGACATTTGGCACTATGCTGCTGGCATCCAGTAGGTAGTGATCAGGGTTGCTAGCTATAGACTCTCCTTCCGTGCATAGGGTAGCCTCCTCATAAGAAGTCCAAGACTCAGAATGCCTGTTTTAGAGAGTACCAGTTCTGCACAGAGGTTAAGGGCACCAGCTTTGAGGCTGGAGTGTCTGCAACTGAAGCCCAGCTTTACCATATACCCATTATCTTCATCGGCTCCTTTGCTTTTTTTTTTTTTTTTTAATTTTTTTTTTTTATGTGAATTTGTGTTTTGCCTGCATGTATGACTGTGTAAGGGTGTCAGGTCTTGGAATTACAGACAGTTGTTAGCTGTCATGTGGATGCTGGGAATTGAACTCAGGTCCTCCGGAAGAACAGTCAGTGCTCTTAACTGCTGTGCCATCTCTCTAGCCCTCATCAGATCCTTTGTATCTTATTTTTTAACTTATATTGAGAGATAGAGGTTAATAGTTGACCTGTCTCATAAGTTTGTTGGGAGGATTAATTGCTTAATATATGTAAAATGCTCAGAATAGTATTTGGGGGTACTGCACAGATATTTACTCTTATCTTTCTTTGTCATCTGTCTTTTATTAGGGTAAATGTTTTGTATTGATTTTGTACTTTTATAAAGTGTTGGACTCTACATGTATCATGCCTTAAGGACCTTTCTTGTCTGAGTTTCTTGCCGAAGGTTTTTTTTTTTTTTTTTTAATATTTGTTTGTTTGTGTATACATGTCTGTGTTTGCGTGAGTGAATGTCATGTGTATGTGGGTGCCAGAAGAGGTTGTCAGATTCCTTACAGCTGGAGTTAAAAGTTGTTGTGTACCAACTGATGTGAATACTGGGAACTGAGCCCTGTTCTCTTGCTGGAACAGTATATAGCCTTTCTCTGGACAAACAGAATACTCTTTTTTGTTTGTTTGTTTGTTTGTTTATTTTGTTTTTGTCTGTTTTGGAATTCACTCTGTAGACCAGGCTGACCTGGAACTCAGATATCCACCTGCCTTTGCTCCAGAGTATGCACCACCACCACCAGCTCAGAGATTGCTCTCCACCCCCAAGGGATGCATCATTTTGAGAAGTGTACTTATGGGGCTGGAGAGATGGCTCAGCGGTTAAGAGAAGTGTACTTATGTCCATCTGATATGTTTACTAGCCACTATAATTTCTGGTGGTTTTGCTTTTGTAATTCTTTGCTGTTATAAGCTTTTTTGCTTAATTAATCTTTGACCCAGATGCTAACATGACATTTGGTTTCAGTGTAGCACTGGACTGGATTCAAATGAGATGTCTTCACAGCAGAAAGCAGATAAGAACAGAAATCCTATTGAAAGCATAGCCAATGAGGCTGTGAATGTGCTGTGGAATATATGGTAAGGTACCTTCCAAGAACACACTCTTGTGCATCACTACTCAGCCTGCTGTTCTTTATTATACTGTAGGAACCTCCTGTATCTGTTTACTGTAACATCTGGTGACTTGAGATTCATGTTCCCAGTCAGTACCGTGTACACCTGCTTTGGTGTCTAGAATGAAAAGGGACCTCGCTGGAGAGATGGCTCAGAGGTTAAACGTACTGATTGTTCTTCCCGAGGTCCTGAGTTCAATTCCCAGCAACCACATGGTGGCTCACAGCCATCTATAATGACATCTGGTACCCTCTTCTGTATAATGTATAAATAAATAAATCTTAAAAAAAAAAAGAAAGGGACCACAGACTGATGCTTTTGTCCACTGCCCTGGTGGTGACTGTTTGAATGAAGTGGATCCTAAGAGGGACTCTGGGATTGAGTATGACCATGGCCACTATTTCCCATGTTGCTGGCATTGGTTAGGGTAGAGTGGACCTCTGCTGGGAATGATAGTAGCTAGAAAGAAAGCCCAGAAGTACTTTTGTTAAATTTTATGTCCTTAATTATAGCAGAATTATAGTTACTTGTTTTCAGTTAGGAATGATTAAAATACTGACCTAAAAGCAGTTTTTCTTAGAATATAGGATTAAATTAGACTTTGAAAAGCTTATATACCAGTCTGAGTCTGCCTGTAATTCTTTCTTAAACTAGTGGATATAATCCACCCCACCAGAAATATTAGCAAAAGATCTGAGAGAAAATGGCTTTTCCCCTCCTTTCTTTCTAGTTTTTTTTTCTTTTCTTTCATCTCTCTTCTCCCTCCCTTTTTTTAAAAGCAGGGTCTCCCTATGTAATGTTGACTGGTTTTGAACTCATGATCCCCTTACCTTAGTCTTCTTAGTGCTTGGGATTACAGATTGGCTAAAAGAAATGGTACATGAGCAACTGATAGGTGTTTTTTTTTGTGCACCATCAATTGTTTACTTTATGTAATATAAATTTGTTGTTTGGAACCCTGGGCCTTATGGCTTCTAAACACTAAACACATGTTCTACCACTGTAGTTTATCTCACTAAACTGAAATTTTAAAAATTATTATTTTTAGTTACGTATATGTGTATGGTATGTGCATATGAGTACTGGTCCCTTCCCAGGCCAGAGATCTGGAGTTAGAGATGATAACGATACTGAGAATCGTATCTCTATAAAAACAGCACTCTGAAATGCTGGCTCATCTTTCTAGCTCTTTTTATTTTTATTTCTTGAAATAGGTGTAGTCCAGGTTAGCCTGGGATTTGCTATATAGCTAAGGATGACCTGGAATTTCTTATTCCTTTGTTCCTATTTATTGTGTTCTAGGCTTATAAGTGTGAGCCACAACATGTGGTTTGAACTGGGCGCTTTAAAAATATTTAAGAATATATAGATAATGTATCTCTAGAGACAATTCTGAGTGCCTCTGAGTCCACTTTACCAAGTACAGTTATCCACTTAGAGTTACATAGCTCTGAGACTTTAGTTTCCCAGTTTACATTTCTTTATTGGCACATGTTTTGCCTCCTTGGCTGTAGTTCAGCACTAAAATAATTAAATAGGTAATAGAAAATATTTTTCTTGGATAGCATGTTTAATATGTAGTCACCTGTTAGCTCTGTTAGTATGTTATGTAAATGTTTACATTGAGATTATTTTCTGGAAATGAGTAAAATTATTCATTTCTTTAATTCTAAATTTAGTGTGTATGCTTGTATGCTTATAACTTATTATTTGTAAAAGTTCAATGATTTCAATATTGCACAAATTCTATTTAGTATTGTAATAAAAACTTGAAGTGAGCTATTGAGGAAAAGCTGAAATATCAGAGAGAGACAGAAATAAACCAGAGCCAGTTCTCACCCACCAACTACTCAGGCCTGTCTCCACTAAATCCTCTGATTCCAAACATCTTTCTCCTCAGCCCACCAAGGAAGTGCCCAGCAAAGCAGAAAAAACAACAACAACCCTGTCTTTCTCTGCCAGCTATCTTAACTTCCTCTTTCAAGAATTCTAAAGCTGGGATTAAAAGTGTGGGTCACCACTCCCTGACCTCTGTGGTTTGGCTCTGGGATTGACTCTCTTCTGATATGCCAGACTAATTTTATTAAATATGTGAACATTTCAAAACTAATTCTTGGGGTTAGAGAGATGACTCAGAGGTTAAGAGCATGGGCTCTTCCAGAGGTCCTGAGTTCAATTTTTGGCAGTCACATGGTGGCTCATGGTTATCTATAATGCAGTTTGGTACCCTTTTCTAGCTTGCAGCCAGAACACTGTATACATAAAAAATAAATAAGATCTTTGAAAATCAAATAAGCAAACAAAAAAATCTAATTCTTATTAGAGTAATTTCTTTGCAGATTGAAAACTGCTTGATGAAATTATAATTTCAGTTTAGGAGTGAGTATATGTTCCTTTAATTAAAAATGTTGCTTTTTATGTGATAGATGCCTTTGTCCTTACTTGAACTCGTTATTATTGAGTGATTGTGGAAAAACAACAGTCTACACAAAGAGTTGAGGCCCAGGGCTGAGTGCCACCACACATAGGATGCAGGATTTCAGATGGATTACCTCACCTTTGGGTCTTGGATTTTCTTAAATCTGTAAAATGAGAAGTTGGCCGAGATGATTTCTGAGGCTTCCTCTAACTCTAAGCTTCTCTAAAGAGAGATCACCTGAAAGGTCGCACTCTGAGGGAAATGAAGCAATGCATAAGAATGGCCATTTTTTCTTTATAAAAGTGGTGGGTGTTTGATTCCTGATCATTGATTTTTATAAAGCATAATTATTTTTTATAGACTTCTGTGGTTGATTTTTTAATGTTAAAATATAAATAGTAAAACTTATTTTTCCCCTTCAATTTAGTGAATGCAGTAGTAGAGCAGTGTCTATATTCAACAAAGAAGGGTGTTTGGAGATTGTATTAAAGTACTTACGTAGGTTCCCTACCAATGTTGACCTGGCGGTTTCTGTAGGTAAGTGAAGAATGTGCTCATTTGTTATTCATATGTTGCCTTGTTCAGGACAGCATGTCTGCTATACAGCAGTGATTTCTGTCTTACTGTTACTATGTAGAAGTGTAGAGTGGAGTTCTGTCTGTATGGAATTTCTTTAAATTTGTGACTAATAATACTTAATAATTCTGAAGGCTTTGGTTTTGTTTTATTGTTGTGGGGGTTTTTGTTTGCTTTGTTTTTGAGACAGGGCTCATTATGCAGCTCTGGCTGGTCTGGAACTTGCAGTATAGACCAGGCTAACCTCTAATGCTCAGAGATCTGACTCCTGGGTGCTGGGTTCAAAGGCATATGCCACCATGCCCTAGTCAATTCTCCGTTATTTTGTTCTGAAAGAGAGGAAGGCAATTAAATATGTGACTGAGTATGTAGTATGTTACTTGTTCCCTTTATCCTTAGGTAGGTGGTGGCAGCAGCAGTGGCAGCAGGCAGCACACAGCTTTAGTCCCTATACTCAGGAGACATAGGGATCTGAATTCAAGGCCAGCTAGGTCCACAGATTTCTATGGCAGCCAGGACAACACAGAGAAACCCTCTCAAAAAACAAATAAAAGAGTCTTTATTCTTGAAGTTTTTATCTCTATTTAATAAGAAACAGAAACCCATAATTCCTAGGTCTGTGCCCAAGTTTATTTTAAACTAGCCTTACCTAAATGTTTTATACCACTTTCTCTGACCTTCAAAGAAAACTGATAGTTTTTTGGGGTGAGGGACAGAGGAATTGTAAAAGAAGTGTTCAAACTTTTCACTAGGCCAATGTTCCTTTCATGAGAGCTGAGGACATGGAGTCCAGCACTTGTCTTTAGCTTCCTCTCTTCTCTGTGTTGGGCTAGAGAGCCACTCAGAACCCTCAGGTCAGCATCAGAGGAAGCAGAAACCAGAGAGTAGGCAGCTGGGCAGTGTAGGTAGAGAAGAAAAACTTTTATTATTAATAAAATAATATTATTAATTAATAATATTAATCCTTTTTATTAATTATGCATATTTCTAGAAAGGAAAGAAGTATATTTTAGCACTGTTTCATCTGAGTTTAGTAGATACTTTTCCTTTTCTTTTCTTTTTTTTTTTTTTTTTTTAAACTTTTATTTATTTATATATTTACCTAGGTGTTTGCCTGGAACGGAACTACAGACAGTTGCGAGCTGCCATGTGGGTGCTGGGAATTGAACCCCGGTCCTCTGGAAGACCAGTCAGTGCTCTTAACTGCTGAGCCATCTCTCCAGCCCCCAGTAGATACTTTTTTCTTAGTAAAGTTCTTTTTTTTTTTTTTTTGATATGTGTGTGTGATGGCGTGCCTAAGAAGCCAGAAAGAGGCATCAGATTTCTAGGAGCTGGAGATAGCAGGTAGTTATAAGCTGTGAGATGTGGGTGCCGGGAACGGAACCTACATTCTCTGTAGGAGCAGCAGGTGCTCTTGACAGCTCAGCATCTCTTCTTTTTAGCCCTCGCTGGCCTGCAGCTTGTTCTGTAGACCAGGCTGGCCTTAAATTCACCTGCCTCTTCAGTGCTGGGATTAAAATGTGTACTACTTCCATGTCACCCTCCTCTCAGAAGATAGTTTTAGGAGACTAAAAAAAAGGAAACAAGAATAAAACAGTGGAATAAGTACTACTGGAAAATTTAAAAGATCAGTGTGTCAAATGGAATCTGTAGGGGGTAGTGTTGTATGTGTGAGTTTTAGAAACAGCTCACTGTTTTAGAAATTAGCAAGTGTCGGGGCTGGAGAGATGGCTCAGCAGTTAAGAGCACCGGCTGCTCTTCCAGAGGACCTGGGTTCGATTCCCAGCACCCACATGGCAGCTAACAACTGTCTGTAGTTCCAGTTCCAGGCACACACCAAGGCAAAATAAATAAAGAAAGTAAGAAAGAAAGATATAAAGAAATAAAGAAAGTTTAAAAAAAAAAAAAAGAAATTACCAAGTGCCTTTATCTTAACTCGGTTTTTATTGTAATAAGAGAATTTCAGGCAGGTTAGTTCATAGATTTTCAAAGAAAATATAGGAATGAGGCTGGAGAGATCGTTTAAATGTTGAGAGTATGCAGAACCTTAATTTTTAGCACCCACATTTTGATATTCACAATTGCCTTTAATTTCAGTTCTAGGGGAATTTGTGGTCTATTATGGACTTCTGCAGGCACCTGTACTCATGCACATACCTACAGACAGATAGACATAATTTAAAATGTATCATTTTTTATAAAAATATGTATTTTTTATCTGCATTTATTTTTTTTTGCTGAATTTATTCCCGTGCCATAAGCTTTTGTTTCTTCAGTTTCTTCTGGGATATCTTCTTCTTCTGTGCAACCTCCTCTTCTGGCTTTGGAACAATCTGTTCCTTTTCAGTGAGGATCAATGTGGCAGGGGAGCTCATGTAGGGGTTACTCCTGCCATGAGCTTTGGAAGTCCGTGTGTGCCTCTTGGGTGCTTTGTTCACCTGGATGTATTCAATGACTAGAGAATCCACATCAAAACCCTTAAGTTCAGCATTACTCTCTGCATTTTTAAGCATGTAAAGCATAAATTCAGCACGCTGTGTCCAAGTCCCACTGTTTGGCCTGGGCGCACCTACCAACTTCACCATTATACTGCTGGAATGGCACACATTGCTTCTTTAAAATGACATCTTTCAGATATTTGGTGGCCTTTTGGATATGCATACCCTTTATGGCCTGGGCAGTTTCATGGGTGTTCTTAAACTGAACTAGAAGATTTGATCCTCTTTATGTGCATGATTTTGTAGGATTTTCTGGGTCAAGAGAGTAATGAACCATCTTCACAGGTCACCTCAGGCCATTTACAGGAAGAGCAAAAATACGTAGTTTAAAAATCTAAAATTAAAAATATGTGCAGTCAGTGCTGGAGCACACCTTTAATCCCAGCACTTGGGAAGCAGAGGCAGGTGGATCTCTGTGAGTTAGAGGCCAGCCTGGAGTACAGAGCTAGTTCCAGGACAGCCAGGGCTACACAGAGAAACCCTGTCTTGAAAAACTAGGGAGGAAAAAAATCTTTTAAAAAGAAAAAATATACAAAACAGAAGATCAGAAACACTCAAACAAATTGGTTCAGCAAAATGACTTGGAAGGTAAAGAACTTGTGCAAGCTGAAAGCTTGAGTTTGGTTTCAGCAACCCACATTGTGGGGTAGAAAACTCCTGTCTGCCTTCTGGCCAATAAGCGTTTTATTAAGCCAGTAGGAGTGACAAGTTTACAGTGTACAAGAGCATAATCCCACAGCCGACCAGGCTGGCCTTGAACTTATAGATATCCTTCTGAATGCTGGAATTAAAGAATACTTGTATTAATATCACCACACTCAGCTACTAAATTTTAAATAACCCTAATGTATAAGGTCATTGTGACCACAGCACCTAAGACCTCAGGTTTGTTCTTGGCAACAGAACTACTCTTAAGCATGTGGTGCATGGACTTTGGTCATAAGCTTCTTGCTACTGGCTTATGATAAGTGTATAAAGTGAGGATATACTATAAATATTTATAGTAATTCAACATTGTTAAAACATTTAAGAGCCTTTTAAGTTAGTATGTGAGAGTGTAGTTCTGTAATGAATTAGAAATTTAAAGACGGGAGATTGAGATCTGTAGCTCTGATGTTTGTGAAGCCTCTTTTATGTGTACCATTTTTTAAGTAAAACCTATATATCTAAAGAAGAAATGTGTCTAGAAATTATAAAAATGCACATTACTTACTCTAACAATCTTACTCTAAGATTGTTGATTTTGCCTTTAGCATACTGCTTACAGACCGTCACTGAAGATAACCCGGAGCTCCTCAAGTCATTTGATGGCACAGCACTGCGTGTGCTCGAGTCTGCTTTGCTCTGCCCTGTCACGTCTATGGAGTACATTCTGCTGAAGACACTGGTGGCAGGTGAGGTTTAACCACATGATACAGTAACTTGTAAAGGAGAGAAGTGGGAGCCATGATCCAGCCTTTATGTCACAACTCCCGTTTTGTGCTGTCTGAAAATCTTAGTATTAGGACAGAGGCTTTTAACTGACATGGTTTTCCATAGTTATGAAGCTTTCTCGAATAGATGTTTTTATTTTTTAAAAATTATTATTTTTTCTTTTCAGGGTTTTGTTTGTTTGTCTTGTTTTTCAAGATAGGATTTTTCTGTAGCCCTGGCTATTTTGGAACTTCACCTGAGACCAGGCAGGCCTCAAACTTAGAGTCTGTTTGCCTCTGCCTCCAGAGTGATAGGACTAAAGGTGTGCGCCACCAATGCCCTGCTTATCTTTTCCTTTTACATGTATATGTGTATGTGTGAGCTTATTGTCCCACATGGATGGTATAATACAAAGCATGTTGTTGCACAGCCAAATTTCCAGATCTTTTCATCCTGCAAAAAAATGAGACTTTATCCACTAAATGAAAACTTTTTCTAACTCTGCTTCCCATCCTCATCTGAGGTCACCACCATTCGACTGTGGATATGACCATTGTAAAAATTAACTGTACACAAATGAATCATTTGTATTTGGCCCTTTAGCGGGTTGGGGTGTGGTGTGGAGTATGATGTTGGCATAGCTTATGGTCTCCAATGTTGTCTATGTAGTGAGATGCATCAATAGCATTTCTTTTTAATTTTGAGACAAAGACTGATGTAACCCAGGTTGGCCTCAACTTAGTCTGATGACTGCAAACTTCATAGGCTTTGAGTGCTAGGAGTATGGTTGTGATGTGTGCAGTAGTAGAGATCAAACCAATGGCTGTGTGCTTGCTAGGCAAGCACTCTACTGACAGAGCTATAGTCCCAGCTCTCATTCTTTTTTCTCATGATGAATAGTATTTGTGTGTGTGTGTATGTGAGAGAGACAGACAGACCGACAGACAGACAGACAGTCTTGGGGGTTGATTGGTTGGTTTTGGTGGGGTTTTTTTGCTTGTTTTAAAGATTGATTTATTTATTATGTATACAGTATACAAAAGATGATACCAGATGCCATCATAGATGGTTGTGAGCCACCATGTGGTTGCTGGGAACTGAACTCAGGACCTCTGGAAGAGCAGTCAGTGCTTTTAACCTCTGAGCCATCTCTCCAGCCTAGTTTTGGTGTTTTGAGGCAGGGTCTTTCATAGCCCTGCCTGTCCTGGAGCCATTCTCCATTTCTCTTTTTATTCTCAGATGGCAACCTGGGTGGTTTTCGCCATTTAGCTACTGTTAATTGTGCCACAGTGATCATGACTGGTCTAGCCTCTGCCTTCCGTGTTTTCAGTTGTGCCTAGATGGTATTTTATTTTATCATCACTTTTTTTTGGAGATAGGGTCTTGTATGGCTACAAGTTGCTTTGCAGATGAAATTGCCCTGGAACTTGAGTGATCCTCCCAGCACTTTCCAGATGCGAGGATTGCTGGTGTACAGTACCAGTCCTGGTTTTGCAGTCCTAGGGCTTGAACCCAGGGCCTTGGGCATGCTAGGCAACATTCCACCAACTAAGCTGTATCCCCATACTCTGCCATTTACTTTAAAAAATTATTCTGGGGGCTGGAGGGATGGCTCAGCGGTTGGGAGCGCCGTCTGCTCTTCCAGAGGACCCGGGTTCGATTCCCAGCGCCCACATGGCAGCTGGCAGCTGTCTGTGGTTCCAGTTCCAGGCAAACGCCAGGGCAAATAAATGGATAAAGTTTAAAAAAAAAAAAAAAAAAATTATTCTGATTTTTTTTCCCCCCCTGGAAGCACTATTTTATTTTGATAAGACAACGCCAAGAACGTGCAGTCTGTGTTCTGTATGAGCTTTTGGAGGGCTAATAACATCCCAGTACACTTAGGATATGAGAAGCTGCAGAAAAGAGTAGCTTAGGTGAAGATGGAGGAAGACGAGATTCCTCCTGTCATATAAAAAGAAGCTTGATCAGTGTCTTTGGGTATGCAGTGTCTATACCAGAGAAAGATGTGTCCCAGGACAGGATGAAGAGAGGTAATTGGATTGGATATTTTGAAATTACACCAGAGCCTAAAGACCCAACCCTATGGAAACTCTTTTTCCCCTCACTACTATATAATATTATGTTGTTTTATTTAGTTATACTTCATTTATTTTTACCATTTCCCTTTATTATATCAAAATCAGTCTATATATTACCCTGTCAGTATTTGAACCCATTTTTAATGAGATTCCACATGCAATTCCTTTGTTTATTTGTCTTTATTATTTTTTACCAGGCACAATATGGAACCTAAAGGACATTATTCCATCTAAGAGTCAAGCAGAAATCATAAATGCCATACTAAAGATCTTTTCTGACGTTCTGGAGGTGAGTGCTTCCGACACAGTCATTCAGATGAAGAAGACTGAGACCCAGCGGTTGAAAATAGCTTCAGAGACTGAGGACATACTAGCAAGTGCTAACGCTGATGACTTGGTTGAAGATGATGAAATGGAAGAAATTCCTCATAAAAGAAAACTCAGAAGGAAAACATTTATTTCTGATTTACTTCCAGTAAGTCAAATGGTGTTCAATATGAATTAATACATCTATTTCCTTCAACAGCTGTCTTTAGCATTATCAAAAAAATAATTGTACAGTCAATTTTTTAGTAAAAGTCATACTTTCCTGTTGATTCTCATTGTAGCATTAAAAATGTACCCCATGTACAAGAAACAAGCAAAAATATCTTGTCTAAAATGAAACCTTTCTGTGTGGAGCTTTCAGTTGGGGTGACCTGACCCAAATACCAGCCCTTCCTGAGGTCATCCTTTCCAGTTGTCATTGCCTCTAGCCCTCTTCACACTGTTGTTACTCTTTTTTTTTTTTTTTTTCTTTTTCTTAAGTATTTCTCTTTAAATAAAAAAAAAAAAAAATACATAAAAAGACTTTGTTTGCAGGGAGCAGGAATTTAACCAAACAAGCCAAATCCCATGTCATCATCTGAGTCCTCGGACTCTTCCTTCTTCTCGTCTTTCTTTTCCTCTGCTGCGGCAGGAACAGAACCAGCAGCAGGAGCTGCAGAGCCAGGGGCAGCAGAAACAGCCACAGCCCCACCAGCGGGCACACTGGCAAGTTTGCCCACACCCTGCAGGGCGATGACATCTTCAATGGTTTTTCCATTCATCTCACTGATGACCTTGTTGAGCCGGTCATTGTCAGCCTTGATGCCCATGCTGTCTAGTATCTTCTTAATGTCTTTGGTGCTAGTAGAGTTGTTGCCCCCAAGGGTGGCAAGCAAGTAAGAGACGATGTAACGCATGTCGGTGGGTGTGGACAGGCCTCACGCGTGCGACCTCGGCGGATTCAGGCAGTGAACTTTAGTATTTCTCTTTAGCAGAACAAGCAATAGGCCAAACTTTTATTTCCTCAGTGCCATCAGGCTGAGGAGACAAGGTGGGGAATGTGTGTTGTGCTATGCTAGTGTGGTGTTGTGGTGAGGGTGCAAGTTGTTTCAGTTGAGAAAGTGTAGATGGATCCATACTTTGGGAGAATGTTTTCTCCAGGACATGAGAATATAGGAAAGCAGGGAAAACCAAATTGAAAAAGCACATACCTTCTGTGCTGCTCATGTGTATTCCATGTGTATTAGCTACAGATGAGATTATTCACTTGTTTTATTTACTTGGGAACTCCCTCTTTTTTTAGGAAGACTGATTGTGATTGTGAGCCCTGTGCTAAGAACAGTGGTAGAATTATGACCAAATTTGTGTCATTTCTGTAAACTTGGCATATGAGATTAGTCCCAGGTTGGGGAGCAAAGGACATGACAGGGGGCCAAGTGATCTGTGTGAAATGGAGAAGTAAGAGAGATCCTTATTATTAGAGAGCTCCTCAGGCTGGCAGGAAGAGCATGAGGCTGCTAAGGAAAGTTGACAAGCCTCTTCTAGGAGAATACAGTTCACATCTTCTCATGGGACAGTACCAGGAGTGGCTTGTCTTGATTCATATGAAATGAATTTAAATTGTCTTGAGTCAGTATCTTACAGTTCTAATTAGTTTAGATTTACTTAGAATTCTTTCAATCAAACATAGCTCCCAGTATTTTCTTTTTTTAATATTTATTTTTATTTTTTTATGTGAATTGGTAATTTGCCTGCATGTATGACTGTGTAAGGGTGTCAGATCTTGGAATTACAGACAGTTGTTAGCTGCCATGTGGATGCTGGGAATCGAACTCAAGTCCTCCGGAAGAACAGTCAGTGCTCTTAACTGCTGAACCGTCTCTCCAGCCCCCCAGTATTTTCTTATAGATTGTTTGCTTGTTTTAGCTGCCTTAGTAGGAGGGATTACAAGTGTGCGTCACCATACTGAACTCTTCTGTTCTTGAAGACTTATAAAGCATAGTTTTATGTTTGGTTTTTTTTTTTAATTTCTACCTTGTGGGACCTGGAGATTGAACTCAGATCATCATGTTTGGCAGCAGAAGTCTTTAACCACTGAGCCATCTCTCTAACCTGCATAATTTAATTTTAATGCTTTAAAGAAATCAAGTGGGGCTGGAGAGATGGCTCAGAGGTTAAGAGCACCAACTGTTCTTCCAAGAAGTCCTGAGTTCAATTCCCAGCAACCACATGGTGGCTCACAACCATCTATAATGAGATCTGGTACCCTCTTTTGGCACAGAGGCGTAGTGGAGGCAGAATGTTGTATACATAATAAATAAATCTTTAAAAAAAAAAAAAGAAAGAAAGAAAGAAATCCAGCTTTTTACATATAGAACAGTTACACATGAATAACCAAAGTATTGTGTTAAGTGAGAAAGCCATTCTCTCAAGTACAGACCAGAAAATACCTTAAAGACCATGACATCTCCTCTTTGACCATAGCACATGTATTGGAACCTCAGATTTAAACCTTGTCTCACTCTGCATTATTGAACACTAGCAACAATGGAGGAAGCACAGCCATGCACTTTGTCCAAAGAGAATCATTTGTGAGGGTCTAGTAGTGTTGGAATGTCACAGGATGGCTGAAGGGTAGACCTGGAATGTGCTTGGCTTTAGATCCACATGTGAAAAGTGGGAGTGCTATGCACCGGTGCTTTTAGCTGGAGGTGTGGTGTTCTCTGTTGTCCCGATGGATTCAGGCACACGGTTTTTCTGCTCCATCTGCCCATCAGGTGTTGATTTTGTTTTGAGGCAGATGGCTTTTGTAGCCCAGACTGACATCAAACTCTAGAGTCTGAGTCTTCACTTCTGAAGTGTTGGACACTTAGTTTCAGAACTGGAAATTGCTATTAGCTTGTCAAGGAACCCTAAAGGATCTGAAATTCTTACTGAGAGTCTGACAGTGGCATTCATATGTGACTCTTCTTGTCTGCAGTTTTGCTTCCAGGAAGCTCTTGAAAAAGCAAAGGAAGGATATTCTGCCCCCCCCCATTGAGATAGAAATGTCACCATTTAAAAAATAATTGGTGATTAATTTTAATATACTGCCCTCTGAAGTTACATATCTGAACATTCATGTTAGCCAGATATATTTCCTTAGGTATTATTTTAAAAATAGAAAGACTGTGGGTTGGGGAGAAAACTCAGTAGGTAAGGTTTGCTTGCTCTATGAGCATGAAAACCTAAGTTCAGATATCCAGAACTTATGTAAAAAGCCAGCCATGGATACATGTGCTTGTGACTCGAATATTAGGGTATAGATAGATGAATCCTCAGGGCTCAATAGCCAGCAAGTCTAGCTAAAACAGCTGGCTTGTGAGCCAGTGAGAGACCTTGTTGTTTTGCCAGCATGGCTCCAAGGACACACCTGTTGGGGTAGTGAGGGAAGGATGATGCATAGAGACAAGTTGGGATCCTGTGGTCTGGACATGCAGCTAAAGAAACTGCAGGACCTCCAAATCTCACTCTTTTTATTATATGGAGTTGAACAAAAAGAAGAGGTTATTACATACATAATATATAATTATATACAGCTGAATAGGGAGGTGGGGTTATCACAGACAGATAAACAAGGAGACAAGTTTAATTTTGGTAGAATCAGTCTCTATAGCTTAGCAGTCTTCGGGCCATAAACATTCAGGAGCAGAGAGCTCTGGTGGACATGCCCTGCATGTACTGTGAACATCCACACATAGGTCAGAAGGAAAGACTTTGCCATTTCTTCTCGGGTCTGAGGTTCTGAGGTTTTTTGCTTATATCAGAATTACACGTTTACTCAGGGCTTTCTCTGCTTCCTAAAGCTCATCTCAAGGCAGTGAGGTAGTGACATGATAGAGGAAGCCTGCTTCATGCTGTGTGTGTGCTCTGCACTCATGTACCTTTACTATCTGCATATGACCTGCACAGAGAGGAGCTGAGGATGTTGGCAGTGGGAGAATGTATGCTAACTATTTTTAAGGCCCTGGGTTTAATACTAGCCTAGTGAAAGAGAAAGAAAATTTTGAGCTCATAAAAGAACAACGTTTTCTCAAAACCTTGCTTTTAAAGCATCTCCTAGATAATTAACATGCAAGTAAGTTAGCTAGCTGGCGTTTAGGGTGCCAGCAGAGTGTGCTAGGTGCCCTATTCACATGTGCAAGAATTACAAACTCAGTAAGCTGAAGTCCTTCACACTGCCTTGTAGTTTCTGCTGGAGTCCTGTTAATTTAAAACCTTCAACTGCATGATTAAACTGAAGAAGGCATAACACAAATATGTAAAGAAAAAGAATTTTAGTACATGCAGAAATAGAATATCCCCCTTTAGCTCCCAGCATTATAATTTATTCAGTCTCGTGTTTTATTTCATCTGTACCTCTTCATTTGCCCCTCCCAGATGCCATAACATATCTGGATTGATTCTTTATATGAGTTTGATAACAGTAAGAAATAGAGGAATGCTCTGAGCAGCAATTATGTAAAGGGAAAGCTAATCTCAGAATTTTTTCTAACATGGATCTGTATACATTTTAAGTAGAGAGAATCCATAACAAATCTATCTAGTGACAGTCTATTCTTAGTTTACCTGAACATCACAAGGACCTGAATAGAAACAGTTCTTATATGCAGTATTAGTAGAAAAAATATGGAATATAAATTGAGAATGCTGTTAGATTAGCAGCCTGATTTTTTTCATTTTTGTGGGGAAGGTGCTCTAGAGATTGAACCTGGGATTGAACCCATCATACACACACACACACACACACACACACACACACACACAGCATGCATTTTATCAGCTATCCTTCATTTTTGTTAGAAAACTTAGGCCAAAGTTATAGTTATATTTTTAGACAAGACATTTGTTGGTGGGATTTTATTTTTGCTTGTTTGAGACAGTGTTACTATGCAGTTCTGGCTGTTTTGGAACTTGGTATTAGACTAGGTTGGGCTCAAGTTCATGGAGATCCATGTGCCTCAGCTTCCTGAGTGCTGGATTAAAGGTGTGTGATTCCATGTCTGGCTCATTAGTCTCATTTTAAATGAGCACAAACATTTTGGAAAGGAAATTGGTGATTTGTCATAAGACCTATAGATAAATTTTTAACTTTGGATCAAGTAAGTATGAGGAGATAAGATACTTATAAAAATCCTCAAGGAATTGACTTTAACTCAGACCACCCCCCCCAACCTCAGGTTCCAAACCCTCAGTTGTTAATATGAAGAAATATGAAATGGTATGTTATTTACATCCACTATAGATTTCCTCCCACAGCTTTAGTCATCTTTAGAGTAGGGTTTTTTTGGTTTGTTGATTTTGTTTTTGTTTTGTTTTAATATACGGCCTCATGTATCCCAGGCGAGTCTCAGATTTGTTGTGTAGCCAGAGGATGACGTGAATTTTCTTTTTTTTTTTTTTTAACACTTTTTTTTTTTTTTTAAAACACTTTTTTTATTTTATCTATTTGCCTTGGTGTTTGCCTGGAACTGGAACTACAGACAGTTGTTAGCTGCCATGTGGGTGCTGGGAATCGAACCCGGGTCCTCTGGAAGAGCAGACGGTGCTCTCAACCGCTGAGCCATCTCTCCCGCCCCAGATGACGTGAATTTTCAATCCTCCTGTCTCCACTTCCCAAGTGCTGTGATTATAGGCATGTGTCACCATGCCCAGGTTGTGTAGCACCAGAGATTATATCCAAGGCTTTGTGTATATAATAGGCAAACATTCTACCAACTGAGCTATGTACTCGGCCATCTTTGAATTCTTAACAACATGTAATATAGTGTTGGATAAGAAGGGATTTTGTTTTGCTAGCTTACTTAATTGCATTTAGTGCCAAGGATCAGACCCAGGGCTTTGCACATTTTTTGCAAACATTTTTCCATTGAGTTGTTTGGTTAGTTGGTCACAGTGGGCTGTATCTGTGTTAGTGGGCTGTATCTGTGTTCCAGATACTTTGGCTGAGGCAGGAAGGTTGAGCCCTGGAATTTGAGCTTTTCCCCTAATAAACCTCAAATATAGTAAAGAGTTTTTAACAAGGAAGAAAAAAGATGGAAATTCATTAACTCCATGTATGCAGAACTGAGAGGTATAGGAGATTGGCTATAATCTAAAATATTCACATTTATGGAATGCTTGACCAATTGTAGTAGATTCACTTAATGAAATTGGTTTAGTTATTTATAAAGACAGTTTGAATTTATAGACAATAAAGTACATGTTATTTTCAAGATTATTTCACGAATAATAGGATATCAGTGTGGCTGATTGTCTTTTTCTAGGCAATTTAAGAATTAAGGTTTAGCTGGTTGGTGGTGGCAAATACCTTTATTTCTAGCACTTGGGAGGCAGAGACAGGTGGATCTCAGTACATTTGAGGCCAGCCTGGTCTACAAAGCCAGTTCCAGGATAGCCAGGGCTGTTACACAGAGAGACCCTGTCTTGAAAAACAAAACAAATAAACAGGGGGCTGGAGAGATGGCTCAGCGGTTAAGAGCACCGTCTGCTCTTACAGAGGACCCGGGTTTGATTCCCAGCACCCACATGGCAGCTAACAACTGTCTGTAGTTCCAGTTCCAGGCAAACACCAAGGCAAATAAACAAATAAAATAAAGTTAAAAAAAAACAAAACAAAACAAAAAAACCAAATAAACAAAGAAGAATTAAGGTTTATAAGTTTATATTGTTTATCTTAAGAATTATTGATGTTTTTAGAGAAAAATGTCTCCATTTTTTTCTGTCTTTTTTTATTTTCTTAAGTTTGTGTGTATTTATGTGCAAATGGGTAGAGGTGCCTATGGAGGTTAAAAAAATCCTGGAGGCTGTTGTGAGCTACTAATGTGTGCTGAGAACCAAACTGGGTC
>PVIH01015006.1:23280-51437 GCA_004025045.1 Sigmodon hispidus
TTTTTTTTTTTTTTTTTTTTTTTTTTTTTTTTTTTTTTTTTTTTTTTTTTTTTTTTTTTTTTTTTTTTTTTTTTTTTTTTTTTTTTTTTTTTTTTTTTGAGACTGGGTCTCTACATAGTTCTGGCTGTTCTGGAACTTAACCATGTAGACCAGGCTGATCAAGAATTCATAGACATCCATAGTGCACCACTATGCACAGCCTTCTCCCTGCCCCCACCCTAAGACAGCATTTCTCTGTTTAACAACCTACCTGTCCTGGAACTTGTAGACCAGGCTGGCCTTGAACTCACAGATCTTCCTGCTTCTGCCTCCTAAGCTGAGCTACTTAACACATAGGTCAAAATTCAAGGTGAATATGTTTGTTCTATCCTATGTAGCTTGTGATAGATGGAAGCTATTTAGCAAAGACTTGTTCTCCTGGGCCAAATGGAGATCATAGGGCTCATTTGTACCCCTGTAGCTCTTTCCCCACTTCCTCCAGCCTGTATGTGTTAGGATTTTGCACATGAAAAGAACTCTTACGGCATGTTGCCAAGGGAGCTCTGTTATTAAAGAGGAGGAGGAGGGAGAGAAAGAGTAGGGGGCAGAGAGGAAGAGAAAGTCTTCCGTGTCCATGGAGAAGCTTCAGTAGCGGGGGAACTCTAGGACTGGGGGAAACACCTACCAATTGGGGCCAGTGGTGTGTGAATGCACGCTGTGACCAAGCAAATGGAAGGGCACATCTTGGCAGCGCCTGTGAATTTTTGATAAGACTTTCTTAGATTATGTGCACTTAACTCTAAGAAGCGGCCTCCCGGGTTTCGACACCAATGTTAGTATTTCGTGGGTGAAAAGAACAACAGCAGGCCACCAAGGGAGCCATATTAGGTTTATTGGGGGGGGGGGAATGAGAGTAGGGACAGAAAGGAAGAGAAAAAGAGAAAGTCTTCCACGTGGTTGGAGATTTTAAAGGGTAGGCATGAGCTTACTTCAGAGGCTTTGGAGAGAGCCCCTGCAGGTGGGGGCATGGCCACAGTAACAGCCTAACAGTGTGTACTCTATTCCAAGTGCAGAAATTGTCCAATAGACTTGCATCAAGGAAACTGATTCAAAAGATACTTGCTATTTATTTACTTATTTACTTATTTACTTATTTATTTACCTACTTACTTTTTCAGTCTACTGACAAGGAGCTGAGAGAGGCCTTAGCATTGCTGACAGCTCAGCAGACTGCTCTGGAAGTTATTGTCAACATGTGCTGCAGTGAAGGTTTGTTCCCATCCCACTACCATCCCCCACCTGCACACACACCAAGGGTAGCTTCCATGGGAGTTTCTTTGATACCCCAGACATGTCTGGTTTGCCCTCTCCTCAGATCCTTCAGATGATGAGTGGGAAGAGCTTTCTAGTAGTGACGAAAGTGAAGCTTTTATGGAAAACTCCTTCAGTGAGTGCAGTGGGCAGCTGCTGTCCCCACTGTGCTTGTCCCATGAGATTCACACTGCCCTTACCAACTGCCTCATCCCAAAGAAGGTAACAGAGTCTCATCCTGGCTTCAGGTTGGGGGTGGGAAGGGCTGGTCCAAGCTGTTGATCTGGAGAGCAGGAGTGGTAGCTTGGGGAAAGCAGAACAGACAGTTAGAAATGGCACATACGTTCTGACTACGCTAATTTGTAAACAATAAGTTGGATTTTATAGAGAAGCCGGATTTAAGATGATCTTCCTTATCTTTTTCTATTTCCCTTTGAAACCTAGGTTTTTGAGAAAACAGCTTCACCAGATAGTGTTGCCATTGACATATGTTCCAGTAACTCTACTTGGAAACCTTTGATCAGGAAGTAAGAATCTTTCAATTTTCAGGAGCATTAATTTTTATCATTATGTGAAGTGTTTGAACATTGAATAGAAAATGGTCCCAATACCAGCCTTGATATGTACCCTGGAGAAGTTTATGCTCCTGTGTGCTGGGATGCCAGTGTGAGAATGAATATTCACAGTAGTCATAGTAGTGGGTCATAGTTGCTCCAACTTGAAAATAGCCTTGATGTCTGCCATGGTCATATGTGTAAGAAGTTGATATTAAGCAGTAAAGAGGATCTGAACTGGAACCTCTCACAACACAGCAGACCTTACTATATTAAGCAGAGCAAAAAGAAGTAAAGTGTGTACACTTTCCACAAGGCACACCTCTAGGCAACACTAGGGACATATGCCTATGAATAAATAAGGAATGGGGCTGGAGAGATGGCTCAGCGGTTAAGAGCACCATCTGCTCTTCCAGAGGACCCGGGTTCGATTCCCAGCACCCACATGGCAGCTAACAACTGTCTGTAGTTCCAGTTCCAGGCAAACACCAAGGCAAATAAATAAATAAATAAATAATAAAGTTTTAAAAAAGAAAAAATAAGGAAGAAAGCAAGCCTGAGGTGTGGGTTTGTAATCTCAACTGCCCAAGGCGGAAGCAGGAGGATCACAAGCTCTGCCTGGGCAGGCTACTGAGAGCCTGTCTTCAGGGTTTTTAAAAGTCACTTTTTTGACTTTTAAAAACCCTGTTTTAAAAACTATCCCTGTTTTTAAAAGGGATAGTTCAGGGTAGAATGCTTGTCTAGTATGAGTGATGCCATGGGATCATTCTCTGGGACAGCAAACTGAATAAAACAATAAAAACAAGGAGTTTGCTATTCAAGGCTGAGTAGAGAATTATGGTTCATAATGAATTTGCTCATAGCCCTTGAGTGCTCAGGCATTGTGATTGAAAGATTAGCAGTTCACATCACGCTTTGTGATCTGCCTCAAATTCCCTTGAACTTGTAGGTACTCTTAATTAGAACCTGAAGCTTAAATTAAAAATTGGCACTGAGCCAGCCATGCATGGAGGGTAATAACTGTAATCTCAGTATTCAAGAGGATCACAAATTCAAAGTCAACATAGACTTTATAGTGAGCTCCAGGCTTGCTTGGGTTACAAAGCAATATGCTACACCATAATCAGCAACAATAGTAGAAATCACCAGACCTATAGAATTCCAGTATATTAGCATTATAGAAACAGCATTGTTCACTCTCTTTGCAGATTGAACACTATTCAGTGTAGAGCTCTTATGTGTCTCCAGAGTCTTGTGTCTCTCCTGGACATTGACCATCTTGGAGGAGCCCCAGCTCTTCAGACACTTGCACAGCACCTGTCACAGCTTCTTTTTTCTCAGCCAGGTAAATATTTGGACATTACTGTGAAAGACTACATGCACATAGCAGAACTTTGAAGGAACTTCATAGGAACTTGAACTCTATAAATAGTGTTATCATATTTAACCTGCAGAAACCGTTTTCAGATGCTTTCAACCTTGTATTGTCATTGCCAGTGACAGTCAGGGGGTGCCAGTAGGTTTTTGTATGTGTATACATTTTAAAATTGATGTCACTTTGAGTTGTGGTGATACTTGCCTTTAACTCCAGCACTTGAAAGGCAGAGAGGATCTCAGAGTTCAAGGCCATCCTAGTCTACAGAGTAAGTTCTAGAATAGCCAAGGCTATACACACATAAAACCTGTCTCAAAAAATAAAATAATTAATGTCAAACCAATTAAAATGAGTCATAGGTATCAGGTCTTTATTAGGATATTTGAGTAAGTCTTTTCCTTTTTAATTTGAGGATTTCATACATAAGTATACTGTATCTGTGTCATTTCTACCCTCAATTCCTCCTGTCTTTCCCCTAACCCTCCCTTAAGTTCATGACCCCTTCTATATTTATTCCTATTACAAACACACAAGAACATAGACACACAACTCACTGGTCCAGTTAGTGCTGTCCCACCTGCCTGTACTCAGGGCTGACCAGGTAGGATTGTGGTCTCATCCCTGAAAAAACAAACCACCAAAAACAAACCACAGAAAAGAATACTGATTCTTCCTCTGTCGTTGGCCATCAGCTATAGTTTCTCAACTAAGGGTGGAGCCTTGTGAAATTTTCTTCCATCCATATTGACACATCAGCTGTTGTGATATTCCAAGGTCTTGTGCTGGCAGCCATTTTTCTGAGTTATAGGAGCAACATCCCAGTCATCTTTAGAAGAGACCATCCTGCAGCAATCATCCTGGTCCTCAGGCTCTTTCTTTCTCTCCCCTTCTTTGTAATGTTTCCTGATCCTTAGGTGTGGGAGTTGGGTTATAGGTGTCACACTGGAGGCTGAGCACCTATGGTTACTCAAGCTCTGCATTTTGAACAGTGGTAGATCTCTAGTAGTTTCTGCTTGCTGCAGAAAGCTTTGATGAGATGTGAGATCTTCACTTATTTGTGCATATAAGGATAAATATTTAGAAGGCAGATGGAAACTATTACTTTGATAATATGGTAGTAGTAGATTTACTCCTAGGGCATGTGCTCTCTCCAGCAATGGGTTCTTGGCTAGATTTACAGTATTAAGCATGACCATCTTCCAGTTGATCAGTCTTTGTTAGCTCAAGATGCAAGTATCATTATTTTGTTGTTGAGAAGTTTTTGTTTGTTTGTAAACACAACAGTATTGTTTTTGAGACAGTGTTTTTCTGTGTAGCTTTGGTTGCTTGTCTCAAATTCACAGAGATCTGCCTGCTTCTGTTTTCTGAGTGCTGGGTTTAAAGGCAAGTATCACTGCACTCAGCCTGTTGAGGCTATCTTGCTGGCCCTATCATTGTGGTTCTCAGACTTCTCAGCTGACTGGGGCTGTTGATAAGCACCAGGTAAGCACCAGGCTAATTTCTCCCAAGTCTGTTAGTGTAGTGTGTGACATCTTCAGCAATAAGGTTCACCTTGGTGTTCTGGCAGACAAACAAGAGAATGGTAGTAGTTTTGTTTTGGAGATCTCCTGTGCCTCTCCCAATTCTATTATTAATATAATTTAAATTTAATCACTAATACACATACAGTATGTAGGACAAAATTCAAAATTTAGGAGAAAAGGTGAAGTGGGAGCCTCCTTTGTTTGTCCTATATCACCCGGTTTTCAGAGGCATCATTAATACACGTTTAATTAAGCATCTGCTTCCAGACAGATTCTCTGGAGATGAGACAGATCTAGGGAGGGGGGTGTAGGCAGTGAGTGTTGTAATGCCAGGCACAATTCTATCCTGGCTTTTGTCTGACATGTCTTTCTTTAAACATCTTGCTTGTAAAGAATTAGTCTCTTAGATTACATGTCTTTGTCCTTAATTTTTGTGACAGTGCTATATTTGCTGAAAATTAAGCTTAAGTGACAGAAATAACCATTTAAACAACTGCTCAAAATTGCTTTGTGTTGATTTATTCAAGATAGAGTTTCTCTGTGTAACATTTCTAGCTGTCCTGGAACTCATTTTGTTGACCAAGTTAACCTTGAACTCACAGAGATCCACCTACCTGTCTCCCCAGGGCTGGAATTAAAGGCATATACTAGGGCATCCAGCACAAATATTTTCTTTAATCAAGATAAAATGTGAATTATACAATGTGGAAACTTAATGGGAACACCTTCCCATTAATTTTAGAATGTCTTTTGGACAACAGGCTTTAGGAGATGGGGGAACTCTAATAAGGTCATTGTTTAATACATGCTTCTTGGTCTCTATGTCACTTACCATCTAGATCCTAGGAATATTGAAGTAAACAGATAGGTGCATGGTCCATGGAGCTCATATTCTCTCATGTTTTATTTCAACTGTGAAGAAAACAATAAGGACAGAATGGTGTGAGGTGCTGTGTTAAATGTAAAAGGCTCTCATTTGAACTGGGTTAGAATGGATTGACAGAGATCACATGTCATAAAAATTTTGTCCAATGTGTGTCTGGTCCTAAAGTTGGCCTATTATCTGTCATGTGATAGATAATTGCTGCAGTTTCCTTCTTTGGTACATACAATATCTGAAAGTGAAAAATCGAAATGATATAAGCCTTGGTTATAATTTGGGGGGAGGGTGGTAGACGACTCAACATGTAAAAGAGCACTTCACATGCAAGCCTCAGAACCTGAGTTAGATTCCTGGTTCCCTATGTGGAAAGATTTCTGAGTGTTGCCGTTGATCTCCTTGGATGTGTTGTAGCACACGTGTATCTACACTTACATACAATAATAATAAAATAAAAAATTTTTAGTTATGTACTTGGTATGGATTGCATCTTTTGTAATCCCAGTGCTTGTGAGGCTGAGGCAAAAGAATTGAGAGTTGGAGGCCAGTCTGAACTACAGAAACATCCTGTCTTAAGAAAATTGTGAGAAGCTACCTGTCTTTTCCCTAGACAACATAAGAAGGGGAAATCAGGCACACAGGGCAATAAACCATGGCACCTGCTGTTATGTAACAAATCTGACCCAAGCTTTATGGCTGAAGCAGTAAGCTGTAGGTGATTAGGTATAGCTTCAGTCTTTGTCTTTTGGGAACCTGAGGCAGGAGGGTTGCTTGAGTTGTGAGTTCTAAAGCAGCCTAAGCATTACCTTCTACCCTGTCTTCATCCTTATTCTCAGGCTCTCTCTGTGCCTGGAACATAGGCAGAATTGTGAAGGTGATTTGTCTCCATTTCACAATGGCTAGGCAGTGGTTCTCCACTAGGGGCAATTGCTCCTCTCCCAGGGGACGTTTAGCAATGTCTGAAGATATTTTCAGTGGTTCCTGTCGTGGTGGATGTTCAGGTTATGCAGCAAGGATGCTAGGATATATTCTGTACAGGAGCTCCCTGTATATACGCACATAGCAGAATTATCTGAGCAGTGTCATAATTGCTGAGGTGAAATCTTGCCTAGACTAGGTCTCTTCTGAAGAACTTAAAGGCTATGAGCCAGAGTCAATTGAGATTTTGTTCACCTACATGAAACACTTCTGGCTGGAATCATCCTGCAGAACACTCATACATAGCCTGAGCCTCTTCACAACAATGACAGGGTTCCTAGGTTGAGAGTCCAGGAATAAGCACACATCTGTGAGTCAGCTATAAGTCACTACTTGTTATGACCTAGCCTGTCCTACATGTGGTTGAAGAAGATTGAAAAGTCATACCCATGTTTAAATTTTTTAAATATTTTTATTTATTTACTATGTATGCAGTGTACAGAATTGGGTATCAGATCTCATTATAGATGGTTGTGAACCACCACATGATTGCTGGGAATTGAACTCAGAACCTCTGGAAGAACAGTCATTGCTCTTAACCTCTGAGCCATCTCTCTAGACCCACACCCATGTTTAAGAAGAAGAAATCAGACTCTGCATGTGAGAAGTAAATAGGGAGATGTCAGAAGATGGCCCAGGATTGGAATACTTGCTGTGCATTTTTAGATTATGATTTGAGTTTACCAAATGGGTCACTCACCTGGATGGCCCTCATTTGTTCTTGCCTATGACTGTACTAGCTCAGTTGTTTATGGCTGTTGTTCTGTTTGTTATGCATACACAAGGCTGATACACAAGGCTAAGTCATAGAACAGGCGCTAGGGAGGCTTTGGACCATGAGCTTGTACTGTCAAGAGCACTGATGTAGGGAGAGAACGCTCCCCAAAGGTCTGCCAGCCTCAAATGGAGACCTCTGAGACATAAGTGAAAACCCTCTGCAGGTCACTCACTGCCTGTCCCTACTGCAGTCATCTTTTAGATTCACAGGGCATTGTACGAACTGTTAGGTAAACATTTGTCTTAAATATCAAGAATGCTTTTGTTGGAAGTTGGGGAGATTGCTCCAAGAGATCTATCTGCTCTAGCCGAAGATCCCAGCTCAGTTCCTAGAACCCACATGGGGACATATAACCCGCTAACTCCAGTTCTAGTGTATCTGATTCCCTCTTCTGGCCTCTCTAGATATTGCATTCATAGTGTATAGCCATGCAGAAAGGCAAAACACTCATCTACCTAAAATAAAATAAACCTGAAAAAAATTGCTTTTGTTAATAACAGTGTAACTTTTTTTTTTTTAAACTTTATTTATTTATTTATTTATTTATTTATTTATTTGCCTTGGTGTTTGCCTGGAACTGGAACTACAGACAGTTGTTAGCTGCCATGTGGGTGCTGGGAATCGAACCCGGGTCCTCTGGAAGAGCAGACGGTGCTCTTAACCACTGAGCCATCTCTCCAGCCCCAACAGTGTAACTTTTATATGCTTTGTTTTAATCCTATTTCTTTTAATTTTTATTTATTTTTGTATGTGAATTGGTGTTTTGCCTACATGTTTAAATGTGTCAGATCTTGGAATTACAGACAGTTGTTAGCTGCCATGTGGATGCTGGGAATTAAACTCAGGTCCCCTGGAAGAACAGTCAGTGCTCTTAACCACTTAGCCATCTCTCCAGCTCTCCTGTTTCTTTTCATACAAAGTAGTTTGTCTTGGTTAAGAGAAAACTTGCACTTAATCTTTGTTTTTTGTGGACTGTTGTGTATTTTAGATTTTGCTAAACATGCTGATTTTCTAGAAGCCATAAGTAGTGCTTTGAGAGCCCTTTTGCAAACAATGGCCGCCAAGAACATTCCACAGGTAAGACATTATAAACTTATGTGAAACTTGAAGATTCTATGTTTTGCAAGCATATTACCAGGGAAAGAAAAAAGAAAAAAACTGTTGGACAAGGCAGTCTTCATCTGATGCTTCTTAGTTGATGTTTATACCCTTATATAAATGTTTCCTCTAGATGTTTTTGGTCTTTAAGTATATCTAGAAACTTTCACCTATGTCTTCCTGAATCCTCTCATAGTCAGTGTCTTACATTTATACTTGATTACTTTTTTCAAGGAGATTTCAAATGTTGCTGATCATCCACTTACACCTATGTTGTTGATTTCCTTTTACTCTAGCCCCATGTTGGAATGCTAACATGTTGTTTTTGCTTTTACTCTTTCAGCCTTTTATTCTTTTGTGGGGCCCAACACTCAACTCCTAAATAAACCACTCACAGAGGCTTACTCTTTTTATAAATGTCTGGCCTTAGCGTGGCTTGTTTCTTGCCTGCTTCTCTTATATTATCCTGTCAGCCTTTTGCCTCTGGGTCTTTACATTTTCCTACTTCTGTAAATCTTTATTCTCTCTGCCAGCCACCCTGCCCCTTCTTTCTCCTGCCTTGCTTTTAACCTTTCAGTTCTTTATTAGACCAGCAGGTGTTTTAGACAGGCACAGTAACATAACTTCACAGAGTTAAACAAATGCAATATAAACAAAAATAACTCACCTTTAAATAATATTCTATAACACACTAAGCCTCCCCAACGAGTACAGGATCCTGCCTCCTTGTTTTGTTTCCCCTGCATTTTGAATCTCTTTTCTTGGAGTATTTTTAGGCAAATCACATTATTTCACCAATAAATGATCTGATTATTTATGACTGACAATAAGCTGTGTCTTTAAAAGGAGAAATTTCAATATCATCACTCTAGATCCAAAATATGGCAGATAATTCTTATTTCATGTGTAGTTTATTTTCTCCAGATTGCCTTTTTGTTTGATTTGTTTTGTTTTGTGGTCTGAAACTAGCTCTGTAGACCTAAAGGTCTGCACTACCACCATTTGGCTTCTGATAGTATTTTTTAAAACTCTCTATTTCCTATATTAAGACCTACATCTAATTAGATTTAGGTTCAGAAGTTTTTGGCAAGAAAATTCATGTTGCTGAATATATATTTTTTAAATTTATTTATTTTTATTTTTTTTGTGCATTGGTGTTTTGCCTGCATGCTTGTCATTGTGACAAACATGTTAGACTGTGGAGTTACAGACAGTTGTGAGCTGCCATGTGGGTACTGAGAATTGAACCCTGGTCCTCTAGAAGAGTAGTCCATGCTCTTAACCACTGAGCCATCTGTCCAGCCCCTGTATTTTATACTTTAAGTCACAGATTATGTCAAAGGTTTTAGCCAATGAAGATCATATCTGCACAGATCATGAGGCTGCATACTGGAGAAACCCAACTTTGTCTTCTTGTGTGGTACTATTTGCTAGGATTCTTCTGCAAGCAAGACATTGTCTCATTGGTGATCTAGTGATTTTGGTACAGTTTGTACCCCTGTACCCTGGTAATCTCTAAATACAACTTATGCCCTTTTCTCTCTTTTTTAATTCCCCTTTTCCTTCCTCCTTGTTTGTTTGTTGCTAAGACTAAACCTAGGGTTTCACCTGTGTTTTCTTTTTAGTCTCATTGTGTGCTCAGAATTTTTATACATTTATTTACTTTGAGATAGAGATTCATTATATAGCCCAGACTAGCTTTTACTCTCTGATCCTGCTGTTCCAGCCTCAGTGCTGGGATTAATTATAGGCCTTTAACTTTGGCTACCACATCAGCCTAGTTATTCTTGGGGGGCGGGGGGGCTTGAGGCAGGGTTTCTCAGTAGCTTTGGAGCCTGCCCTGGAACTTGCTCTGTAGACCAGAACTCACAGAGATCCACCTGTCTCTGCCTCCTGATTGCTGGGATTAAAGGCGTGTATCGTCACCACCTGACTACTTCTTTTTGATACAAAAATTGATACATATCAATAGGAACTTCTTCAGGCTGGTTCTTTTCTCTGGTGCAGACCCTGTGTCTGAGCCCTCAGTTCCCCTCACCCCCTGTACTTGTGCTCTCCTAGTGACCTATAACTTCTACCCCCTCTAGTTTCTGATTGCTTTTTGCTAAAGAAAATGCCCCATGCTCAAGTTGTGATTTTTTTCTCCTTAAAAACCTAAAAGGACTAGATTGCTAGCTTAGTGATTAAAACTTGCCGTACAAGATACCTGGAATCCATATAAATTCTGTTGGGGGTGGGTGGCCTGCCTATAATTCTGGAGCTTTCAGAGAGGAGATGGGATCCCTGGAGCAAACGAGTCAGACTAGCTGTATTGGCAATCTCTAGTTCAATTGAGGGATCTGGCCTCAGTGAATAAAGTAGAGTGTAATCAAGGAAGGCTCTCAACATTTTGGGCCTCCACAAATTGCACAACACCTGCACATATATATGCCCACTATATACCCACTCCTAGGGAGCTACAACACACATTTCTGCTGAACCCAAAAAGGGATCTTACCACAGACCAAAATACAATTACCTACAAGTTCCAACTTGGTGAAGCAATAAATTTTATTGATGGTACTTACAGGAATATGGGTGAGAGATTACTTAAAAGAGCAGGAGACAGCTGTATCACCAAAGCCCACCCCAGTACCTGGAGCAAGCTGCATAGCCTGCAATTCAGTAGGTTGGAGAATGTCCTTTCAAAGTAACTCCATTGGTCTACACCTCTTCCAGGCTGCTTGCCTAGTTCCTGCTGCTTCCAGGCAGCTGATCTAGTCTCAAAAGTCATCTTTGCAGCTCTTCTCCTCTGAGAGTCTTTGCAGCTTGCATTCCTTCCATCTGAGAGCTCAGGCAGGGAGGAGTCTAGTGAATTTGCTCAGTTTCGGGTACTAAAGGTATTTTGAGTGTTTGTCTTCAGTTTAAAGAACTTTCCAACAGGATGGAATGTTTCAGTCTCAGAGGAAACTCAAAAAACACCCACATACATGTGAACACTCATTTACACATAAGATGAGTATTTATTTACCTGGACGTTTCTCTTTTCTTTCAACAGTGTATGACACCGGAGCAGCTGATGACACTATGCAAAGTAGGCATTCATAGTAGGAGCATCGGAGTAAGAGTGAATGTCGTTAGTATTTTGGGGATCACTGGCAGTGTCCTAGCCAAAGAAGATGGCACACTTGAAACTCTTAAGGTAAACAGTTATTTCTAACCTAAAATGTTCAGTAAGTAGAAATGGGGAAGAGTTCACAATAAGAAGATATTGTATAAAGAAATACAGAGTGTGCCCTCTGGCTTTAATATAACCATCTATTAAATAAGTACTTGAAAAGGTGAGCCTGGTTTTCATTTAACTCTTAAAAGTTAATTTGTCTTCAGCATAAGATCTAATGTGAAATTTTTGTTTGTTTTGCTTTTTAAGACAGGGCTTCTCTATGTGATAGCTCTGGCTGTCCTGGAACTCATTCTGTAGACGAGGTTGGCCTCAAACTCACCAAGATCTTCCTGCCTCTGCCTCCTGAGTGCTGGGATTAAAGACTTGAGACACCAAGTACTTCTTAACCTGCTAAAACCCTATAATGTTTTGTAATACCAAAAATCATGTTGGAGGGCTGGGGGATGGCTCATTAGTTAAGAGTACTGCCCACACTTCAGAAGACGGGGTTTCAGCTCCTAGCACCCAGGTCAGGCAAATCACAATTGTGTAATTCCAGCTCCAAGGGATCTGATATCTCTGGCCTCAACAGGCACTGGTACTCATGGAACAAACCCATATGCAGATGTATATTTAGTTAAGGAACAATAATACTAAAACATAAAATTTTTTAAAGTTGGGAAAATAGTACGTGCACTTAGCAAAAACCAGGTAGAAAAGTAGAATGATGAAGTATAAACGGCACTGTTTTCCCCCTCCCATGCTCCCTATTCCTTTGTCTCTGAGTTGTAGACCGTTTGCTGGCCCATTCTGTACTGCTTCAGGAGCTTTTACTTTACCATTATCTGTACTGCATGAGCTGCCTCAATGGCTTGTCTAAGTGTTTTGATAATACATTCATAAATGATGGTATTTGGTATATTGGTTATGTGGCATCTCTGTGCGTATGAGCATTTGTATGTGTAATTCTTCTCCTCCATGGTTCAAATTGTCAAGGACGATTTTAATGAAATCAAGTTTGAAAGATTTTTTTATACTTATTTTTATTTTTTAAATATTTATTTTTATTTTATGTGAATTAGTGCTTTGCCTGCATGTATAACTGTATAAGGGTGTCAGATCTTGGAATTACAGACAGTTGGTAGCTGCCATGTGGATGCTGGGAATTGAACTCAGGTCCTCCAGAAGAACAGTCAATGCTCTTAACTGCTGAGCCATCTCCCCAGCCTCAAAAGATTTTTTTTTTAAGACTAATTTCCAAACATAAAAATAAATATAGTAGGTTTTTTTTATACCCATTTAAATTACTGTTTTATCATAGTATGTTATATCATTTCTTTGATGGGTATGTTAAAGTAAATAAAAGGCATCATGGTATTTGTCCCTGTTGGTTCGTCTGTATCTGTTACAAATAGGGACAGGTTTATTTTGTTTTTTGGTTTTTTTTTTTAAAGATATATTTATTTTATACGTGAGTGCTCTATCTGCATGTACACCTTATGCCAGAAGAGGGCATCAGATCTCACTACAGATGGTTGTGAGCCACTATGTGGTTGCTGGGAATCAAACTCAGAACCTCTGGGAAAACAGCCAGTCTCTGCAGCCCTAGGGACAGTTCTTTATGTAACTGTTTTTACTGACATTCTACATCTAACAGTCTAATACCTGCTCCATATTTATCATTTTCCAGTTGTCTGAAAGATAATCTTTATTGCTTGTTTTTGCAAATAAAGCCTCTAAATTATGTTTTGTTTGGGATCTTCATCTCTCTTGATCTAGAACGGTTACCTTAACACCAGCTAATGTATCTCCTGGAACAGCCGGATAGACTGTCTGTTGCTTCCTTGTCTTGCTGACCCTCTTCTCTGTCCACTGTATTTCCTGTAAACTGTTCTTCCCTAACTCCTATTTGATTTTATCTTTTTTTGTTTTTTAATTCTTTTGAAATTTTGTCCATGTGTACCATGTTTTTTTCCCCACTTTGTTCAGCTATTTCTCTCCTCCCCTGACGGTCTATCCTTTAATAAGATTTCTTATATGGTTGTGTATGCTTTGTAGTACATTCTAGGATATTAAGCCTAATACTGTCTAGAGGTTATCTCTACTGTTCACATTAAAAGGAGAAAATTAGAGCCCAGAGAAGTTAACTGACTAGCATGGTACAGCTGGACTTTGTACCCCATATTCTGACAGTCTCCATCCCCTGTCCCTATAGCAGGTTACATATCACTCCCAAGCACACACAACACCCAGAAGACAATCAGATTGTTCTGGAAGAGGCCTTTGCAGAGTAGGGATGTTCTCATTATAAGCTAACTAATTGTAGAGGGAAAAGGAAGAGTGCATTGTGAGGCTTGATGGCACATGTCTGTATTCCTAGCACATAGGAGGTAGAAGCAGGAGGATCAGAAGTGTAAGATCATCCTCCATTGTAGTGATGAATTTGAGGCTATCCTAAGTGTCAAAACCAAAACAAAAAACAGAGTAAAGTGAGGATGTCAATTTATTTTTATTTTGTTATTTGTCTTGTTTTGTGTTTTGTTTTTCAAGACAGGTTCTCACTATGTAGCTCTGGCTGTCGTGGAATTAACTATGTAGGCCCTAAACTCACAGAGCTCTGCCTGCCTCTGCCTCTGCCTCCTGGTTGCTGGGGTCAAGGATGGTAGTGATTGCTGTGCTCTGACAGGGGAGGGCTTCACAAGCAAAGTTGTTACAGTTCTTCTGCAGTTTCCCCTCGGAGAGGTTTCCTCAGTGAAAGTGTCAAGGCCTCTACTCAGCTACTTTCTGTTCAGGAAGTGTAACAACTTTGCTTCACTAGGGGAAGGTTCACCCGAACCTCATTCCAGAGATGTATTGGGTGAGAAGAATCCAGGAGAGTGGCTGCCTCAGGGTGATAGTGCTTGTTGTTACAAATGAGAAACCACCTGAGGAAAGCAGAAAAACATAGTAATTTTCAAAATAAAATTTTTATATTATTTATGGACCTCAGTTCACTTTATTTGGTAATATAAGCTATAGCATATTTAGCTTATCTTGATCATATACTTGGTATACAGCTGTGTGTGGTGTCTTCAGATCTTTAAAGTTTTCATTCTTCCCTGGTATTTATTTATTTTTTTTTTTTAAAAATTTATTTATTTATTTATTTATTTATTTGCCTTGGTGTTTGCCTGGAACTGGAACTGCAGACAGTTGTTAGCTGCCATGTGGGTGCTGGGAATTGAACCCGGGTCCTCTGGAAGAGCAGACGGTGATCTTAACCGCTGAGCCATCTCTCCAGCCCCCTTCCCTGGTATTTATTGATTAAGTAAAATGCAAGAGCTATTGGCACATTTTTCAGTGCTCATCTTGGAGACTGACCTTTATTATCTTGTTGGCTTTTGTAGACTATTGGTTGTTTTCTGCTGGATGTTGCCACCAAAGATCCTTCCCTCGTGGTAATAGGAGAGGCTTTGGATGCCCTCTTTGACGTTTTTGCAGATGGTCCAGAAGCTGAAAAGGCCTCAGTTCAAATCAAATTGTTATCAGCTTTGAAAGAATTCCAGCCAGTCTTCAAGATGAAGGTTTGTAATTTCTTTCTTTATTAATGTCCAGGTCTTGGCAGCTCCGGGGAGAAGGGCCCTGCAGTTTAAGGAATTCCTGTTAAGTCTTGGTGATTAACCCAGTACTTCCATCTGCAGTACCCAGTAAAATATTTGTTGGTTCATGGTTCCCCAGATCAGCCGCTGGGTGGCGGTAATTGGAGCCAGAGTGGTTTCTTGACAAGTTCTTCAAGATGCTAACAGCTTTGTTATACAGAAATGCTGTCTGTAGCTTAAAAGCACTTTTGTGTACTTTTTTCTTTTTCTTTTTGGTTTTTTGAAACACAGTTTCTCTGTGTAGCTTTGGAGTCTGTCCTAGAACTTGGTCTGTAGACCAGACTGGCCTTGAACTCACAGAGATCCTCCTGCCTTTGTCTCCACCTGGTTAAAGATGTGAGCCACTACCACCTGGGGGTTTTTATACTCTTAAACTTGTTTTATATGGTGTAATGTATATGTTGGCTTCGATGTTGTGGGTATTTCTCTTGGGGAAATAAGGAATCTGCAGAGGGTTCTGTCCTGGGAACATAGAGCTGTGTTAGCTGAGTAGAAAAGCAGTCCAGAGAGTTTCACTTTATTCGTTTGTTCGTATGTGTGCTTGTTTGTTTATTGTGGTGCTGGAGATTGAGCCCAGGGCCTTATGTGTGCTGTCCATGTGCTTTACTCAAGTTATACTCAGTGCCTAGGAAAGCTTGAATCTTTCCATTTTAAAGGGCTTTTTGTTTCTTTTCTTTTTCTTCCTTCAGTCCATCCTTCCTTTTAGGAGTCACATGCTAGGCAAGCATTCTACCACTGAGCTACATTCCCAGCACCCCAAAATAAATTCTTCTCTTGAGATTTATTTATTTATTATGTATATAGTGTACAGAAGAGGGCACCAGATGTCATCATAGATGGTTGTGAGCCACCATGTGGTTGCTGGGAACTGAACTCTGGTCCTCTGGAAGAACAGTCAGTGCTCTTAACCTCTGAGCCATCTCTCTAGCCCCTGAGATATATATATATATATATTTTAATGAATGTTTTGCCTGCATATGTGTCTGTCCACTGTGTATGTGCAGTGCTCATGAAAGCCGAAAGATGGTGTTAGATCCCCTGAACTGAGCCATCAGGTAGGTGCTATGAATCACAGCAGTGACTTTTAATCAATGAGTCATCTCTCCAGCCCCACTGAGTGATTTTTTTTTTTAATATTTATTTTTATTTTATATGAATTGGTGTTTTGCCTGCATGTATAACTGTAAGAGTGTCTGATCTTGGAGTTACAAACAGTTGTTAGCTGCCATGTGGATGCTTGGAATTGAACTCAGGTTCTCCGGAAGAGCAGTCAGTGCGCTTAACCACTGAGCCATCTCTCCAGCCCCTGAGTGATGTTTCTTTAAACAGAGACAAATGTACCTAGGATTTCTTCCTTTGCTATCCAAAAAATTAGCATGATATAACCACATTTCTGTTTTTTTTGTATGTTTTTCCTTAATTCTATCTAAGACCTGTTTTCATGCCAGTCATGGTGTCTACATTGCTCATAAAAGCTCTTTTAGATGTCTGCAAAAGGAATTTTTGAGTAAAGAGAACAAAGTTTACCCATTTCTGCTGCCAGCAAAACAGATTAGGCAAAGTCATCAAACCCTCCAGATGGATGTGGTAGTGTCAACCTCTAATCCCAGAACTGGGAGGTGAATTATGAGTCCCAGGCCTGCCTGGACTGCACAATAAGAAACTGTCTCAAAAGATGAATGAGGTTGGACGTGTCACTCATGGTAGCATATGTTTTAGCGTTTGTGAGACCCTGGGTTTATCCCTAGCACCAAACTATAAGAATAAAACTTGGAAGCAGCAGGGCTTTAAAGCTTGTTGTAAACTCTAAACTGGGAAAACAACCTTATTGCATGAATTCTAGCTTGTATTTAATGAAAACCCAGAGCCAGATATTGGGGAAAGCTGGAATATCAGAGAGAAAACAGACCACAGTCAGTTCTCACTGAGCCAACTTCTCAGGCCAAACAAGAACAGGGTAAATGCTATCTTCAAGAGTCCTCTGCCTGGCTGGTCGCTCCTACAAAATGCCTATGCCTGACTTAACTATCTTCTCCACCCTTTCACTTCCAGATTCAACTCTGCATCATAATCTTAGAGTTAGGATTAAAGGTGTGAGCTACTACTCTTTGGTTGTTAAGCCTTGAGCTCACAGAAATACAGAAAGATTTCTGTCATCTGAGTTATGAGATTAAAGGCATGAGTTACTGCTTTGACCCTCATGGCTTGACTGTTCTGATATTCCAGGCTGATTTAAAAAAAAAAAAAAAAAAAAAACTTTCGTTTATTTATTTGCCTTAATGTTTGCCTGGAACTACAGACAGTTGTGAACTGCCATATGGGTGCTGGGAACTGAACCCCCAGTCCTCTGAAAGAGCAGCCAGTGCTCTTAACTGCTGAGCCATCTTTCCAGCCCCCTAAAATATTTATTTTTTCATTTTATGTGAATTGGTGTTTTGCCTGCATGTATAACTGTGTAAGTGTGTCAGATCTTGGAATTACAGACAGTTGGTAGCTGCCATGTGGATGCTGGGAATCGAACTCAGGTCTCCTGGAAGAACAGTCCCAGCTCTTAACTGCTGAGCTATCTCTCCAGCCTCAGGCTGATTTTATTAAATATAAAATATATCACTACACGGGGCTGGAGAGATGGCTCAGCGGTTAAGAGCACCGGCTGCTCTTCCAGAGGACCCGGGTTCGATTCCCAGCACCCACATGGCAGCTAACAACTGTCTGTAGTTCCAGTTCCAGGCAAACACCAAGGCAAATAAATAAATAATAAATAAATAAATAAAGTTTTAAAAAAAAAAAATATATCACTACACAACCTGGATGATGGAAGCTGTTGATGGGGCTGACTTTCCTGTTTAGTATGTGTTGGTATAGTGATAATATCTCACTGCCAGATTTTTGTTTTTATTTACAGTAATCCCCAGTGAAATTTCCTTATCTTGGGATTTGAGGGTTTTTATTACTATTATTATTTTGGTTTTGGTTTGTATTACTGAAGATGGAATTCAAGACTGTGTAGATACTTAACCTACAGAATTAGGATGAAGTTCATTTATGTAAACATGGAGAGACATTTGTGTAAAATGGAGGCATTAGAGGGCTCAAATCACATTTGAATAATGTGGACTAAAGAATTTGTCTAAAGACATGCTTCTCAAAGATGCCCTCTCCTCCCAGTACTCAACAGCATCACCTGTTGTCTTGTTCTTAAATTGGATTCTTAGCCCACAGCTCCTGGCTTCTGAATCAGAAAGCTTATAGGTCCCTATTAGCCCATTCTATAGGAAATCTTCTAGGTGATATACTAAAACTTGAGAACTAGTGCTTAAGACTAGAAATGAGGGCTGCTCTTCCAGAGGACTTACATGGGTTCAGTTCTCTCAGCACTCACATGGCTACTTAACTGTAATTCCAGTTCCAGGGGACCTGACACCTTCTTCTGGCCTCTGTAGGCACTACAAGCATGTGGTGCACAAGCATGCATGCACACAGAGTGTGCATACACATAAAGTGTCTGGAGAGATGGCTCAGTGATTTAGAGGACTTGTTGCTTTTGTAGAGACCCAGCTCTGACTCCCAGCAGCTACATGATGGCTCACAACCATCTTAACTCCAGTTCCAGGGGCTCCATTGTCCTCATCTGAACTCCATGGCCACCAGGCACTCATGTGATACATATAACATATGTGCAAGCAAAATGTTTATACAAATACATTTTTTCTAAATATTTATTTTTATTTTTTATGTGAATTGGTGTTTTGCCTACATGTATAACTGTGTAAGGGTGTCAGATCTTGGAATTACAAACAGTTGGTAGCTGCCATGTGGATGCTGGGAATTGAACTCAGCTCCTCTGGAAGAGCAGTCAGTGCTCTTAATCGCTGAACCATCTCTCGAGCCCCAGAAATAAAAATTTTTAATTAAAGGTAAATAAAAATATTTTTTAAAAAGACTAGGGGTGAGTTATGATTCGTATTTCATAAATTTAAATCTTTTTATCTATGGCTCTCATTTCTGTAGCTTTATTTTTCCCTTTTGGTGTTTTGTTTGGTTGAGATGATATCTCTCTGTGTAACTTTGGCTGTCCTGGGACTCACCAGGCTGGCCTCAAATTCACAAAGATATCTCTGCCACCACCTCCAGAGTATTTAGATCAAAAATATTCAATTGGCTTGTAGCTGTTATTTTAATGTATGTAGTCAGGTTGGGGAAATGGTTTAGTATTTAGAGTACTTACTATGCAACTGAGAAAACTAGGTCAGCATTTACCCACAAATATTCTGGGTGGAATTCCAGCCGAGAAGGTAGAGGTAGATGATCCTATGAGCAAGCTGGCTAGTGAGACTAGCCAAATCAGGAAGCTGTAGGTTTGATCGAGGATCCTGCCTTGGTGAAAATGGAAGAAAAAAAAAATGGCCATGTTTTCTCATCTTTATGTACCATATTCTATTTAATCTGGAAGTAAAAGTTTATATTTGTTTTTAAAACAGTTACCTTATGTAAATGATAACAAGTCAGATGACATCTCATTCTGTCTCTCTTATCAGATACGGAAAGAGGGAAGGGGCAAATACAGTCCAGATCAACTGTGCGTTCTTGACAACGTGAAGATGAATTTGAGACGGTTTGTTGCTTACCAGGAAACTGTTGAGAAAAGACTAACTTCTTAAACTGTCAGGAGGACCAGAGCTGGGGCTGGCTCAGTGGCTGCCTGCGTACCTGGCATACATACTTTTCTGAAAGTCCAAAGCTCACATAGAGAGGGAGACTGCTTCTCCCCGTGGATTTAACTCTAAAGAGTTTCCTTTGAATGAACATGCTTCCAAAAGACTTTTGTTTCTTCTTTGAGACAGGTTCTTCCTATGTAGCCTGCCTGGCGAAGAACTCACAGAGGTGTACCTGGCCTCCAGAAGACGTTTTTTTAAATGCCTCTGTTTTGGATAATAGTTTGAAGTTGAGAATCTGTAGGAAATGTGTGTTCTGGCCAGAAATCTCTGGCCTTCTGTTACATCTCCAGCATATTTTAGCTACTGGAAGTGAAGAGTGGACCACAATCTCAGGTGGTCCTGTATTTTTGTTCTCGGTGCTAGGGCCAGGATTCAAGACCTTGTTTCTGCTAGGCAATTACTCTACCACTAATTACATCCCTAGCCCTCAAGTGATTCTTAACTATTGTGGGCAGTGAAGAGAATTCAGACAATTATGTCCAATTATGTCCTTGCACTTTGTAAGAATAGAAATTAAGTCATTGTTTGGATGTTCTTTAAAGCCAGTATCATTTTATATTAGCTAAATTTTAACTGAAATATGAATATAAGCTTTATAAGCTTTGATATGGAGTGCTGTGTGCCTCTTACGACTTGTGATATAATTGACTTGAATTTGTCACTCTCAGGAGGTAATGAGCTAATGAGGGGATTGTTTTATGTACAGAGAATCTGAGCAGTAACTCTGTGTAACATTACTCCCTGTCTTAATTTGATATAGAATCAAAATAGAAAGGCTGGGCCTAGTGGTGCACACCTTTAATCCCAGCGGAGGCAGAAGCAGGTTGATCTCTGAGTTCAAGGACAGTCTGGTCTACGGAGAGTTCCAGGACAGCCAAGGCTACACAGAGAAACCTTATCTCCCAAAAAAAACAAAATATAGTATTTGATTTTTGAATAAATCAAATATTTTGAATAAATAACTTTTAGCTGAATGTTTTGTGTCCTACAGTTAATTTTTTTTAACCCTAAGTATATACATTCTTGGGTAGTTTGCTTCAGATTGGAGCTTACAGAAGAATGACAACATGACTTTCTGATGCCACCTCATTACCCTTTAAGGTAATGGGACTTACCCTTGGGCTGCTCCTCCTTCATCCATTCATTTGCCTAATCACAACATTCAGCAGCAAATCTCAGTTGCTGTGATGAAAGTTCAGAACAGTATCGTCTGTAATTTTGACGTAGTTCTGTAGCTGCATGAATCATGTGCAATGTTGTCTGATAAAGAATTTTTCCTGTCCAGTAGAGGTTGTTGGAAAGCCAGGATTATTTATTAGCTCTGAGGAGTCAGAGTTCATGAAACTGTGCAAGTAGAGATGACTGGACTTTCCAGTGAGGTGAGAAGTGTAAATGGTCCTGCTGTACACAACACTCCTTTACTTATTCACCTCGATAATGAAGTATATGGCTGTGTGTGTTTCATGATCTCTGCACCCAAGTCTTTGGCCCAGATTTTTGTTCAAAGGATTTTCCCCTTAGTGAGGATTAGCTTTATATGTAAATTCAAGTTTTAAAGAGTAAATTCAAGATTAATTTCAGAGATCTATCATACCCGTTTCAAAGAGAATAGTGTTTCAAAGAGCAGAGTAGACAGACAGGCTCAGGACATACAGAAGTATGGAAGTAAATGAATGTTGTGAGTTTGTCTTGTTCAACTGGAAGATAGCACAGCACAGCACAGCACAGGGTGAGGTGCTACAACCTAGGCTCTAAGGCAGGGGTGGTTCAGGAGTTGTCCCCCATCAGCTTTGCTACTGTAGCAACAGGAAAATGGAAAAGCCCTGAATATACTCCTTAGTTGTAGGTTTTTACGACGTAGCTAAGCAGTTTGTGCAAGTGTTATTCATGGGACAGTGTAATAAAGAAATATTTAGTGGGGGCGATGGCATACGCCTGTAATCCTACATTCAGCTTGCCTGTATAGGCTACATAGGAAGACTCCTGTCAACAAAAAAGAAAATACATAAGTCATTTATTTGTAATTTTTCTAGAAGCCAGGAGTAGTGGCATATACTTTGTTCTCAGGAGGAGGCAGGGAAAGGCAGATCTTTGAATTCAAGGGTAACCTGGTTTACAGAGCAAGTTCTGGGGATAGCTAAGGCAAAGCAGAGAAACTTTTGTCTTTAAAAAAATAAAAAAGACACTCTCGCCAGGTGTCCTCGTCAGAGTGGCATCGTCTTTAAACCCTGCATGGCAATCCCTGACACACCGCCATGATGCCCAGGGAAGTCCAACTACTTCCTTAAGATCATCCAACTTTTGGATGATTACCCAAAATGCTTCATTGTGGGAGCAGACAATGTGGGCTCCAAGCAGATGCAGCAGATTCGCATGTCCCTGCGAGGAAGGGCTGTGGTGCTGATGGGCAAGAACACCATGATGAGGAAGGCCATTAGGGGGCACCTGGAAAACAACCCAGCTCTGGAGAAACTGTTGCCTCATATCCGGGGCAGATCTCTGAGTTTGAGCCTAACCTTGGTCTATAGTGTGAATTCCAGAACAGCCAGGGCTATGCAGAGAAAAGAAAAGAAAGAGAAAGTGGTCTTAAGCCCACTATATAGTTGAGGATAACCTCAAATTCCTGATCCTCCTGCCACCATATCCAACTGACTAGGTTATGGGTATGTGCCACTACATCTGGTCAAACATGGACTATCGAGAAAAGGATTCTGGGCCAGGAATATAGCTCAGTAATGGAGGAGCACTTGCCTAGTATGTTTTACATCCAGGCTTCCTAAACACTGGGGAAAAAAAGAAAAGAAAACTACCATTCTCACCACATTAGTCAAGGGCTAGCCAGCAGCGGTGGTGGTGGTGCACATGTTTAGCCCCAGAACTTCAGGAGGCAGAGACAGGCAGATCACTGTGAGCTCAAGGCCAGTCTGGTCTACAGAATGAGTGCCCAGATAGCCAAAGATAACCGAGAGAAACCCTGTCTTGAAAAACAGAAACAATAAAACGAAAACCACCCCTCTGGATAAAATGGTACATACTTGTAACAACCCTAAACTCTGGAGGATGAGGTAGAAGGTTTGAGGCCAGCCAAGGCTACATACTAAGACCTTGTCTCAAAAACAGAACCACAAACTGGAAAAGAAAAATAGCGTCAGTCGATGTTGATATGGATGCAGAAAGTCCAGAGGACACTAAAGCTGCCAGAACCAGTAAGTACATCTAGTAAGGCCACAGGAAACATAATCACACTACCAAAAACTAACATTATTTACTACATAAGCAATTGTGGTTTGAAGAAGAATGGCCCCCATAGGCTTATTTTTTTTTTTTTTTTTTTTTTTTTAACTTTTGAGTGTCTTTTATTTCTTGTTGAGACAGGTCAAGAGAACTTAATTCTTAGACATATATTTTAAAGAAGTGAATTCTGGTACGAACATAATACTTTGATTATGTGTTTTTATTTAGTATTAAAAAACAGCTACACAAAGGATTAAAGTTAAATATTCAGAACATAAATCTGGTAAAAATGAAAATTAATTTTTAAGGAGGCTTCATGAATCTATAATAGTTTCAACTGTAAAACCCCATCACCAGTGCTATTTACCATGGGCTTGAGAATTCTAAGGAGCAAGGCAGAGCTACTCTGTATGACCAGTCAGTGCTCTGTGTATTGGCTTTCACTGTTGGGTCATCTGAAATTTCCCATCAACATCCTAAGTGTATAGAGCAGAACAAATGACTAATATTTCTTACACACCTCTAATGCTCCCTGTTCTTGTTTCATATGGAAAATTTACTGAGGCCCTTTTGTTTTTGTGAATTACATCAACTTAAGAAAGAGCAACCACCAGACACAATAGTGTCTACCAGCTTTGGGAGGTGGTGGCAGGAGGATTAGAAACTCAGGACTACCTTGACTACATAACAAGTCTAAGACCATGCCTTAAAATATAAATTAGTAAGTATGTTACAAAAGATAAACCCAGGGTTAGGTTTTCTGTTTGAAAATTGATCTTTGATTATATGATAAGGAATTACTATAGGAATGTAGAAATTGGTAGAAGTGACTTAAATGTTAAAAAAAGAGAAACCAACAAATTAAGATAAACTAAACAAGCATTAGCAATCAGCTTCAATTTTCCTGCTCATTTTCAATATCATCTCACTCCATCCATGTTCTCTTTGCAGCTTCAACTTGTACACCACATTTAAAAACTATTTAGTATGTTTCCCTCTTTTAGCAATAGCCTCTAAGTTTGCAGGTCCACCCCACAGTGTTCCTAAAACATCTCTTTCATTCTGTAATGCTTCCTCTAAATACAGTTCTCTGCCTGAACAGACAGACTTTTTTAAGCCTCTGATGACTTCTGGAGACCCACTGACAAATTGCTCTAGCCACTCTTGTGCCTCTTCTAGGGCCATGGCTTCATCAGTAGACTGTAAGACCTCATCAGCCAAGCCTATATTTAAAGCTTTCTTGGAATCCAGTTTGAGAGTCCCACTTAACACTTTGAGAGCTTGTCTGCTGCCAATGATTTCAACTAACCGGCTGGCACCACCCCCAGCTTGGAACTATCCCCATCTTCTTGTGGACAAATCTGATTACACTCTCCATAGTCATTAACCTGAAATCACATGCTGTAGTGAATTCTGCTCCTCCACCCATTGCCCAGCCTTGAACCAGAGCAACGCTTATTAACGGTAGTCTCATAAATCTTGTTAAGGTGTTCTGCATGAACATAGATAAGGCCACTCCATTCTCTGGAGTGGAGAGTGCTTTCACAGTATTCTGATCAGATCCTGAGCAAAAAGTATTTTTTGCCCCGTGGACAATGAGACCTTTCCCTTCTGTCCAATTTTCCAATTCAATTACCCTTTCCAAAAGTTGTAGCATCAGACACCTGAAAAGGCATTCATCTTACTGGGGTTGTTCAAAGTCAGAATGCCAATGCCATTCTGTTTCTTCTGAAGGTCAATGGATCCACCAGGAAACTGCTCCAGGATCTTTTTCACTTCCTCCTCATGGAAGCCATGAGACGTATTATAAAGTGACACCCCGGTTTGCAACAGTTTCGTCCTTGCAGACAGAGATGTAGTCAAAAGACTTTTTGTCATTTCTAGAATAGAAGTATGGAGTTGCGTTCTCACGGGGATTCCAAAGCACTCAGAAATCAACTTAGAGAGTGGAAGTCAAATCTCCTCATCCTTTGAAATCACTAATGTCCTTTACCCACATTCTCTACAACAAGTCAGGAATCTTCCCAGGGATCTCAGACGCCCCATAGGCTTATATATCTGATGCTTAGTCACCAGGGAGCTAGCTACACTATTTGAAAATTGAAAGGATTAAGAGGTGTGGCCTTGTTGGAGGAACACTGTGAGAGTCTCAGCTGCTACTCCAGTACCTGCCCTCGTGCCACCAGGCTCCCTACCATGATCATAACAGATTAAACCTCTGAAACTGTAAACAAACACCCAATTAAATCCATTTTCATAATCATTGCCTTGGCCATCATATGTCTTCACAGCAATAAGACTGTGTCTAAGACAACAATGAACAATCCAAAAAGGAAATTAATAATAATTATGCTTCAATCACATTCAAAAGTGAGTAGGAGTTAAATCATAGGAGATATGCTGTATTTGTACATTAGAATCTACATTCCAAAGGTGAGTAGGCTCAGCACTGGCTATGCTCCAGCATCAACCAGCCTCCCATCACACCAGTCTGGGTGCTCCGGAGGACCTCTGTTTCCCATTCCTTGCAAACAGAATTGGGTTTATAAGGTTTTAGTAAGTTGGTCTTTTTGGTTTTGTTTTTTTGGGTTTTTTTGTTGTTTTTTTTTTTTTCTGTATAGCCCTAGCTGTCCTTGAGCTCACATAGATCTGCCTGCCTCTGCCTCCCCAGTGCTGGACTAACAGCGTGTGTCATCATGCCTGGCTTAATAAATATTTATTTATGTGGATGGGTGCATAGGTGAAGGTCAAAAGACAAATGTCAGGAATCTGGTTCTCTGTTTTCACCATGGGATTAGGAAATTTGAACTAAGGTCATCAGAGATGCACAATGAGGCATTTTGAATGGCCATCCCCACCTCCCGTAAATCTCCGGCATCTGAATATTTAGTTCTAGTTGATAGTACTTTGAGAGGGGCTTAGGAGGTGTGGCCATCTTAATTAGGATTTCTATTGATGTGAAGAAACACCATGATCACAGCAACTCTTATAAAGGAAAAACATTTAATTGGGGTGGCTAACATTTTCAGAGGTTTAGGCCATTAACATCATGGCATGACGTGGAAGCATGTAGGCAGACATGCTGGAGAAGGAGCTAATCTTGATCCCAAAGGCAAGAGGAAGTGGTCTGAAATATTGTGCATGACTTGAGCATTTATGAGACTTGAAAGCTCACACTCACAGTGACACAATTCCTCCAAGAAGGCCTTATCCGCTCCAACAAAACCACACTTAATAGTGCCACTCCCTGTGAGTTCATAGGGGCCAATTACATTCAGACGACCAAGCTTCAGATTTTCAAGAGCCACATACCATGACCGGTTACTTCTCCCTGCTTTTTGTGTGCATTTCACATGAGCTTTCAGCTCCAGATGCCACCACATCTGCTTCCTGTTGTCCCCACCATTATAGCCCCTAACCATCTAAAACTATAAGGTCAAAAAAAGAGCTTGTTCTTAAGTTACCTTGTGTTTTATCACAGCAACTTATATCATCTAGTTCTTTTTACATACTAGGCCATCTTGCACGTCCAAATTTATGTTTTTATTTTACAAAAGCAATCTATTGCTGGTCATTAACACCTGGATTAAAGAAATGCAACATTTAAGCAAGAGGTTTACAGCCTCGGGAGAAAATCTTTTAATTGTCAGAGACAGCTCTTGCAGCAATGTTGTAGCATCATTTCCTCTAGACAGAAGACATCAGAAAGTTGCAATCTGGGCTGGAGAGATGGCTCAGCGGTTAAGAGCACTGACTGTTCTTCTGGAGGACCTGCGTTCAATTCCCAGCATCCACGTGGCAGCTAACAACTGTCTGTAATTCCTTACACAGTTATACATGTTTAAAGAAAAAAAAAGTTGCAATCAAAGAACTCACTTTATTGAGAAAATCACCATGACATCAGTCACAGTGTATTCAAACCATTTCTTTTGTTTGTTTGGTTTTTGTTTTATTGTTTTGTTTCTTTGAGACAGCGTTTGTCAATATAGCCCTGGCTGTCCTGGAACTTGTTCTATAGACCAGACTGGCCTCAGACTCACAGAGATCCACCTGCCTCTGCCTCCCTAATGCTGTAATTAAAGTTGTGTGACACCCGTGTTAAATTCTTCTAATCTTCATCATCCCACATTGTAACAGTTACTTTTTTATTGCTGTGATAAAATGTCACTGCTGAGGCAGCTTAGAGAAGGGAGGGAGGGAGGGATTATTTGGGTTGATGGTTCCAGAGTTTTAGAGATGGAGTGAAGGTAGCAAGTGGTGGGAACAGAGCTGAGAGCTCACATCTTGAACCACAAGTAGGAGGTAGAGGATGCTAACTCAAAATGCCATGAGTCTTTTGAAACCTCAAAGTCTGTCCTCAGCCATGCCTCCTCTAGCAAGGTCACACCTGATCCTCCCACAATGGGCCACCAACTGGGGACCAAGTATTCAAATGCCTCAGACTTAGAGGATGGCATCTCCTTCAAACCACTACACACAGTGTCTTGGAAAGTGTATGGCGTGGATATTTTTAATGATTGTCATCAGCTGGTTGGAGAAGCCCGGTTGTATCAACAACTGATTGCCAAGGATGAGGGCAAAGGAAATGAAGTTATGAAAAATATGGTAGGTAGGTATAGTTAAAATTGCAAGGCACTGAATATAATAGGTTTCCAAAGTAACCCACAAAAATATTTTGATTGTGAATTAGGAGCAGAGCCCCACTTTGATGTTAAGAATAACTTGCCGGGGGCTGGAGAGATGGCTCAGTGGTTAAGAGCACCGTCTGCTCTTCCAGAGGACCCGGGTTCAATTCCCAGCACCCACATGGCAGCTAACAACTGTCTGTAGTTCCAGTTCCAGGCAAACACCAAGGCAAATAAATAAATGAATAAAGTTTTTAAAAAAAAAAAAAAAAAAAAAAAAAAAAAAAAAAAAAAAAAAAAAAAAAAAAAAAAAAAAAAAAAAAA
>PVIH01015007.1:0-51332 GCA_004025045.1 Sigmodon hispidus
TGAACTGAGCAATGAAGAGGAAACAGAAGGAAGCATCACCAAAAATTCCTTTTTGATGATCATCGAAGCTCTCAAAGAAGATATGAAAAATAGCCTTAAAGAAATAGAAGAAAATACAAACAAAAAATTGGAAGAGATGAACAAATCTATGAAAGAAACATGCCAGGAACTAAAAGCTGAAATAGAAGCAATAAAAAAGTCACAAAATGAGGCAAAGATGGAAATAGAAAATCTGAAGAAAAAAGATGGAACCACAGATACAAGCATAAAAAAGAGATGGAAGATAGAATCAATGAAGTGGAAGATTCAGTAGCTCAAATAGATATATCAGTCAAAGAAAATAGTAAAACTAAAAAAGCCATAACTCAAAATGTTCAAGAAATTTGGGACACCATGAAAAGACCTAATTTGAGAATAATAGGAATAGAAGAAGGAGAAGAATATCAGCTCAAAGGCTCAGATAATGTTTTCAATAACATCATAGAAGAAAACTTCCCTTACCTGAAAAAGGAAATGCCTATAAAGATACAAGAAGCTGACAGAACACCAAATAGATATGACCCTCAAAAAAAGTCAGTGCGCCACATTATAATCAAGCCACAAAGCATACAGAACAAAGAAAAAATTTTAAGAGCTGCAAAACAAAAGGGCCAATAACGCCTGACTATTCAATGGAAACGATGAAAGCTAGAAGGGCTTGGTCAGAAGTTATACAGATGCTAAAAGAGCATGGCTGCCAAACTAGAATACTACACCCTGCAAAATTATCAATCACCATAGATGGAGTAGACAAGATATTTCATGACAAAGTCAGACTGAAAGAATATCTATCTACCAATCCAGCACTACAGAGAGTATTAGAGGGAAACTCCAACTTAAGAACCCCAGATACACCCACAAAATCACAAACAATCAATAATTCCACAGAAGAATACTCCAGAGAAAGGAAATATAAACAACTTACCACCAAAAATGGAAGGAAATATCAATCAATGGTCACTAATTTCCCTTAATATCAATGGACTCAACTAGCCTATAAAACGTCACACACTAACAAGATGGATACAACAACAGAAGCCATCCTTCTGTTGCCTTCAAGAAACACACCTCAACCTCAAGGACAGACACAGGATTAGAATAAAGGGTTGGGAAAAGATTTTCCAGTCAAATGGTCCTAAGAAACAAGCGGGGGATTGCAATCCTACTATCTAACAAAGTAGACTTTAAGGTAAAAGCAATAAAAAGGGACCAAGATGGTCACTACTTATTCATCACAGGAAAAATCGGTCAAGAGGAAATTTCAATCTTGAATATTTATGCCCATAATATAAAGGCACCTACTTATGTAAAAGAAACACTGCTAAAGATCGAATTTCACATCAATTCTTATATCCTAATAGAGGGAGACTTCAATACCCCACTTTCAACCCTGGATAGATCAACCAGACAGAGTCTCAACAGAGAAATAAGGAGTCTAAAAGACGTAATGATGCAAATGGATTTAATAGATATCTACAGAAGCTTCCACCAAATGCAAAGGAATATACATATTTCTCCGCTCCTCATGGAACTTTCTCCAAAACTGACCACATAATTGGTCATGAAGCAAATATCAACAGATACAAAAAAATGGAAATAATCCCTTGTAACATATCAGACCACCAGGGCCTAAAGTTAGAGTTCAACATCATCAAAACCCAAAGAAAGTCTACTAACTCATGAGAACTAAACATCAATCAGCTGAACCATCTCTGGGTCAAGGAAGAAATTAAGAAAGAAATCAAAGTCTTCCTAGAATTTAATGAAAATGAATCTACAACGTATCCAAACTTTTGGGACACAATGAAAGCAGTCTTAAGAAGAAAATTCATAGCACTAGATGCCTATATGAAAAACCTAGAGAAATTCCACACTAGAGACCTAACAGCTCAGCAGAAAGCCTTAGAACAATTAGAAGCAAAATTACCTAGAAGGAGTATACGGCAGGAAATAATCAAACTTAGAGCTGAAATCAATACAACTGAAACAAAAAGGACAATACAGAGAACCAATGAATCTAAGAGTTGGTTCTTTGAGAAAGTTAACAAGATAGATAAGCCCTTAGCCAAAGTAATAAAAAAACAGAGAGTGTTCAAATCAACAAAATCAGAAATGAAAAGGGGGACATAACAACAGACCGCCAGGAAATACAGAGAATTATCAGATCATATTTTGAAAATCTGTATTCCACAAAAATGGAAATCCTAGAAGAAATGGACAGCTTTCTGGACAGGTACCACCTACCAAAATTAAATGAAGATCAGATTAATTACCTAAACAGGCCTATAACCCTTAAGGAAATTGAAGCTGTCATTAAAAACCTCCCCAAAAATAAAAGCCCTGGTCCAGATGGTTTCAGTGCTGAATTCTACCAGACATTCAAAGAAGAATTACTACCATTACTCCTCAAACTATTTCACACACTAGAAACTGAAGGAATATTGCCAAATTCCTTTTATGAGGCCACAATCACCCTAATACCCAAGCCACTCAAAGACACAACAAAGAAGGAGAATTATAGACCAATTCCCCTCATGAATATTGATGCGAAAATTCTCAACAAAATTTTGGCAAACCGTATACAACAATGTATAAAAGATATCATCCACCACGACCAAGTAGGCTTCATCCCAGAAATGTAGGGCTGGTTTAACATATGAAAAACCATAAATGTTATCCATCATATAAACAAACTAAAGGAACAAAACCACATGATCATATCCTTAGATGCTGAAAAAGCCTTTGACAAAATCCAACACTCCTTTATGATTAAAGCCCTGGAGAGATCAGGAATACAGGGAGAATACCTAAATATAATAAAGGTGATTTACAAGAAGCCGACAGCCAGCATCAAACTTTGAGAAAAACTCAGAGCAATCCTACCAAAAGCAGGAACTAGACAAGGATGTCCTCTCTCCCCTTATCTATTCAATATAGTTCTTGAAGTTTTAGCTAAAGCAATAAGAGAATGCAAGGAGATTAAGGGCATACAAAATGGAAAAGAAGAAGTGAAACTATCTCTATTTGCAGATGATATGATTGTATACATAAGTGACCCACAAAATTCTTCCAAGGAACTTCCTAAGGCTGATAAACACCTTCAGCAATGTAGAAGAATACAAGATTAACACAGAGATGTAATGATTTCATCATAAATAACACTGTGCTGCCCATGGTAATATTTTATGGCTGTGGTAGAGTAGATATACTGTGTAGAAAATGTGGATCTTAATGATAGTTTCTTGTAGAAAACTAACAAAATGAGCTTCGTAATGAGTTTCATTCAATTTCTACTCCACTTCATCTCATTCATGGATCACATTGAGACAATAAATTAAAAATTTTTAGTATTCTTTAATTTAGACTGGTTGAATAATATAATGCACTCAATAAAAGTTGAGTGGCTGAGGTATACTAGCACTAACTTTAGATATTAACAATTATATTAATTTTTTTCCTTTTATATTATCTACAAGAATTTTTTCTTCTATAATCTAAAATGCTGACATATTTAAAACTATGGATTGTATGTTTTTTGAAATCATCAACTATCAATATATTTCACTATTTGATTTGCTTGCAATCCTGCAGTACCAGCTCAGAAAACTGAGAAAATGTTCATATCAAACATAAATTTACTAGCACGCATCAAGTATTTTATGGTCTGAAACAAATAATGAATTAACATTCATAACACTTAGGAAGGCAAAAACTAAATGACAATGAATAATTCTATAAGGAAAGCCAACAGCATATATAGATATTGGCTATTATACAAAAAGTGTAATTACACAGGATCTACTGGAATAGATGGAAGGAGACTCAAACTCAGTCATATGAAAAGTTTGAGAATAAAAAATATTTCAAGTATAAGAAGGCAAAACTGAATAAATTAATAATAATTAAAAAATAAAATAGGTTTGGTTTGTTATTCAGTAAAAGAAAGCACATGTAGCTTGTGTAAATAGAATAAAAGAAAAAATGGTAATAAGCTGCATGTTTTTATCTTTTTAGATTATAGATCACAAAACAGTCTAACTAGTCTATCTTTAATAAATTATAAAGTCACTAAATGATTTCCAAAAAAAAAAAAAGAAATGTCATGGTTCAATTTCCTGTTAATAAAAGGTTTCTTTGGCTGTGCTGTACAGAGAATAGATTAGCAAATGATAAAGAATAGAAAGAAATATTTAGAAGTTTTGTGATAGTTTAAGCTAGAGGTGATGGTCATATGAACCAATGTGGTAGCAGATGACATAATATAGAGAAGATCAATCTAATTCTGGAGATGACACAGATATTATTTGGTAATGTTTTAAATTGAGTAGCTATGATGAAAGTAAAGAAAGAGAAAAAGAAAACTAAGACTATATTGTAGATTTGAATTTGAGTTTTTGAGAACATTCTTATTCCATTTTATTTTTTAATCTTTTTGCGATTGGGTAAGCTATGGAAGAAAAGATATGAAATAACAAGGAATGAAGAAATTACAAATAAAAATTGATTATTTAACAATAAAAAATTGAAAATTGTCTATTTAAAAATAATTTAATATACACTTCTACATATTTTTTAAAAATATACTCATTGCTTACAAAGATGTTGCTATACTATTTTTTGTATATAAGTGTTATAAACTTTGTCTATCTATCACATGAGAACTGATTTCAGTATTAATGAGTTAATTTTAGTACACTCATCAAAGTCTATAATTATATAAAAATTAGCATCATTACCTAATTAATATGTGCTTTTCTCATTAGTACCTGGGCTATAAGAGAAGAAGAATCATATTATTCTTTGATCACTAAAATGCTGAAGAGCTTTACAAAATGTCTTAGTTAAGGATTCTATTGCCAGGATAAAACACCATTAGCAAAATCACTTAAGGAAGAAAAGGTTTACTTCAATATTACAACTCTAAGAACACCATCACTGAGGAAAGCAGGTCGAGAACTCAAGGTAGGAATCTGGAGGCAGGAAGTGAAACAGAGTCCAGGGAGGTATGGTTTTTACTAATTTTGCTCAGCATGCTTTCTTATACCATCAAGAAATGGAACCGTCTCCAATAATCTGGGCCTTCCCACAATTATCAATCAAGAAAATACCTTACTGCCATGCCTAAAACCTAATCAACATTTCCTCAATTAAAATTTAATCTGCCTGCCTTTATACAAGAAATGCTTAGTCTTGACATTCAATGTTTTGTTGATACCCAGGGAGACCTGTCCTTTTCTGAACAGAACTGAAAGAGTGGATTGGGGGAGTGAGAGAAGAGAAAGAAGGAAAAGCTACAGAAGAGGATATAAAATATATATCCTCTAAGATATATCTTAGAAGAGGATATAAAAAAATCCCTTAAAGAAATAGAAGAAAATACAAACAGAAAATTAGAAGAAACTAAAAAATTCCTGAAAGAAAATAAAGAAAACCAAGAAAGAAAAAACAATCAGATGAAAAACACTTTACAGGAATAAAAATTGAAATAGAAGCAATAAAGAAGGCCCAAACTGAGACAAAGCTGGAAATAGAAAACCTGAAGAAAAGAACTGGAACCACAGATTCAGACATAACCAATAGAATCCAAGAGATGGAAGAGAGAATCTCTGGAATGGAAAACTCAATATGGTAATAGATATATCAGTTAAAGAAAGCACAAAAACCAAAAAAGTCATAACACAAAATGTCCAGGAAATCATGGACACCATGAAAAGGCTAAACCTGAGAATAATTGGAATCAAAGAAGGAGAAGAACCCCAGCTCAAAGGCACAGAAAATATATTCAACAAAATCAGAGAAAACTTTCCCAACCTAAAGAAGAAAATGCCTATAAAGATACAGAAAGCCAACAGAACAAAACTGACCCCGTTTTGGGTACGGAGGTTTGTGCCTGGCACACATTTGGCGCCGGCAGTTTGGAACTTGGTCTGCGCACCCGTGGCTTTTGTTCCCCAAAAGAAATAAAATTATACGTTTATATATTTTAACACTGTTTGGTCCATATCTTAAGCACATTATTAGCTAGCTCTTTTATCTTAATTTAACTTATTTTTATTAATTTGTTTACCACATGGCTTCCAGCCCGTGGCTAGCTGGTATCTCTATATGTCTGTTTTTTTGGGGGTTTAATCGAGAGTGACTAACTCTACCCTCCTTCTACCTGGCTGTCCCTGATTCTCCACCCACTTTTATGGTGTCTTGCATGGGTTTACACAGTTATTTCTTTATATCGTACAGTGAACATTTTATCACATTTCTTCTTTTTTGTCTAATTAAAAAGGAAGGTTTTAATTTTTATATAGTAAAATTATATATAACAGAACAGCTCTTAAGCAAGAATTATAGTTATAATATTTAGTTTATTTGTATTTTAAAATTAAAGAGAATATTTTATTATTTATTTTATTATTGTGAGTCTAAAGTTTTATATGTAATATATTTTTAAACTAAAAAGAACTATATTTATAATTATTAAATTTTTAACTACATCAAAGACCATAGAAGGATATAGTATTATGTAAATAAATAGGAAGTGTAAGCAACTTTTAAAGTTTAGAAAATGACAGAGATGACATTTATTTGTCTGGACAGTTATATAAAGTTTTTTTGTAACGTTGGGGCATCTATTTTTAGCCATTATGGCCTAAAGTCTTTGTTATATCTTTTAGTGATGTAGGAAATTTGACACAGTTTATTAGTTGTTTTTTTGTGTGTGTGTCTTGAAGAATGTTTGGCAATGTTTTTTGTAAAGCAGGAACCTGAAGGACCATTTTGGCTTGTTTTGTCAACGTTTAGAGGTTATTTTTTTTATGGAATTTGTATGTTTAGTTTATATAGTATATTATCAAGTAGTTAATATTAGAACAGTTTTTTGTCTAGTGGCTAACTGTTGTCACAAAGTAAATTTTATATGAAGTTTTTTTAATGTCTATCATTTTTTTGAAATATATTGGTGTTGCCAGGAGTAGACCTGTCTCACTGTCTAGAAAAGTCTAAGTTTTTAAAATATCTTAAATGTCATATTTTGTATGTCTCTGAAGTGTTTGAAGACTATTTAATTGAAATATATCTTTGTATACGTTTATATATTTTAACACTGTTTGGCCCATATCTTAAGCACATTATTAGCTAGCTCTTTTATCTTAATTTAACTTATTTTTATTAATTTGTTTACCATGTGGCTTCCAGCCCGTGGCTAGCCGGTATTTTGGGGGAGTTTAATCGAGAGAGACTAACTCTACCCTCCTTCTACCTGGCTGTCTCTGATTCTCCACCCACTTTTATGGTGTCTTACATGAGTTTAAACAGTTATTTATTTATATTATACAAAAAACATTTTATCACAGACCCACAAAAAAATCTGCTCGCCATATAATAATCAAACCACTGAACCTACAGAACAAAGAAAAAATACTAAGAGCTGCAAAGGAAAAAGGCCAAATCACCTATAAAGGCAGATCCATCAGAATAACACTCGACTATTCAATGAAAACATGAAAGCAAGAAGGTCCTGGTCAGAAATTATATAGACACTAAAAGTGCATGGATACTAACCTAGAATACTATACCCAGATAAACTATCAATCAACATAGATGGAGTAAACAAGATATTTCATGACAAAACCATATTTAAACAATACCTAACCATAAATCCAGCTCTACAAAAAGCCCTAAAGGGAAAACTCCAACCTAAGGAACCAATAAACATCCATGTAACCACAAACAATTGATAGACACACAGAAGAAACCCCTCCTCGAAAAAGAGAAATACAAGCTGCTACCAAAAATGACAGGAAATATTGATCATTGATCATTAATATCCCTTAATATCAATGTACTCAATTAACCTATGAAAAGACACACCCTAGCATGATGGATGCAAAAACAGAAACCATCCTTTTGCTGCATACAAGAAACACACCTCAATTTCAGAGACAGACACAGGCTCAGAGGAAAGGGTTAGGAAAAGAGTTTCCAATCAAAAAAAACAAAAAACAAAAAACAAACAAAAAAAAAAAACAAAAAAAGCGGGTGTAGCCATTCTAATATCTAATAAGATAGACTTTAAACTAAAATCAATACAAGGAGACCACAATAGAAACTACTTATTCATCTCAGGAAAAATGCACCAAGACAAAATTTCAATCCTGAATATCTATGCCCCTAGCACAAGGGTACCTACATATGTAAAGGAAACACTACTAAAGCGTAAAAACAATACCAATCCTGATACATTAATAATGAGACACTTCAATACCCCACTTTCACCCTTGGATAGGTCAACCAGACAGGGACTCAACAGAGAAATAAGGGATATAGCAGAAATTATGACCCAAATGGACTTAGTAGATTATACCAAACCCTTCACCCAAACAAAAAGGAACATACATATTTCTCAGGAGCCCATGGAACTTTCTCTAAAATGGAACACATACTAAGCCATAAAACTAATATCAGCAGATACAAAAAAAAATGGGTATAACTACTTGTACTATATCAGATCACTATGGTCTAAAAATAGAGTTCAACATCAAAAATCACAAAAAGCCTACCAACTCATGGAAACGAAACATCACTCAACTGAACCACCTCTAGGTCAAGGAATAAATTAACAAAGAAATCAAAGAGTTCCCAGAATTCAACAAAATAAACCCACAACATGCTCAAACTTATGGGAATCTATGAAGGCAGTATTAAGAAGAAAATTTATAGCACTAGATGCCTACATGAAAAAAATGGGAAATCCCACACAAGAGAACTATCAGCACAGCTGAAAGTTCTAGAACAATTACAAGCAAACTCACCTAGAAAGAATATAGAGCAGGAAATAATCAAACTAAGAGCTGAAATCAATACAATTGAAACAAAAAGAACAATACAAAGAATCAATGAAACAAAGAGTTGGTTCTTTGAAAAAGTCAACAAGATAGATAAACCCTTATCGAAACTAACCAAAAGCGAGAGAGAGTATCTAAATCAACATAATCAGAACAGAAAAGGGGGACATAACAAAAGACCCCCAGGAAATCAAGAGAATGATCAGGTCATACTCCACAAAAATGGAAGACCTAGAATAAAAGGACAGCTTTCAGAACAGGTACCATTTACCAAAATTAAATCAAGAGCAAATTAAAGACCTAAAAAGACCTATAACACCAAAGGAAATTGAAGCTGTCATTAAAAATCTCCCAAATAAAAAATGCCCAGGACCAGATGATGTCAGTGCAGAATTCTGCCAGACATTCAAAGAAGAGCTAGTACCAATGCTCCTCAAACTGTTCCATACAGTAGAAACTGAAGGAATATTGCCAAACTATTTTTATGAGGCTAAAATAACACTGATACCCAAGTCATTCAATGACACAACAAAGAAAGAGAATTACAGACCAATTTCCCTCATTAACACTGACGCAAGAATTCTCAACAAAATTCTGGCAAACTGAATCCAAAAACATATTAAAAGAAGTCATTCAACACCATGAAGTAGGCTTCATCCCAGAAATGCAGGGATGGTTGAACATAAGAAAAACTGTAAATGTCAATCATCATATAAACAAATTGAAGGAAAAACCACATGTTCATTTCCTTAGATGCTGAAAAAGCCATTGATAAAATCCAACATTCTTTATGATAAAAGTTCTGGAGAGATCAGGAATACAGGGAAAATACCTAATTATAATAAAAGTGATTTACAAAAAGCTGATAGCCAACATCAAATTACATGGAGAAAAACTCAAAGCAATCCCACTAAAATCAGGAACTAGACAAGGCTGTTCACTCTCCCCTTACCTACTCAACATAGTTTTTGAAGTTTTAGCCAAAGCAATAGGAGAATGAAAGAAGAGGTCAAAAATATTCAATGGCAAAAACATAGTATCTTCAGCAAATTGTGTTGTCATAACTGGATGACAGTATGTAGAAAAATGTGAATAGATCCAAGCCTACCATCATGCACAAAACTCAAATCCAAGTGGATCAAAGACCTCAACATAAGACCATCTACGCTGAAGTTGTACCCTTCAACGCATTGGCACAGGTGACCATTTCCTAAATATAACACCAGTAGCACAGACACTAAGAACAAAAGTCAATAAGTGGGACCTCCTGAAACTGAGAAGCTTCTGTAAGGCCAAGGACACAGTCATTTAAACAAAACGAGAGCCCACAGAATGGGGAAAGATTTTCACTAACCCTACAAGTGACAGAGGACTGATCTCTAAAATATATAGAGAACTCAAGAAACTAGAGCCTAAAACCCTAAATAACCCAATCAAAAAATGGGATTCAGAACTACAAAGGGAATTTCAGCAGAAGAATTACAAACTGCTGAAAGACACTTGAAAAAGTGCTCAACATCTTTAGCCATCAGAGAAATGCAAATCAAAACAACTTTGAGATACCATTTGTCAGAATGGCTAAGATTAAAAACACAAATGACAGCCTATATTGGAGAGGATGCGGAGCCAGGGGAACAGTCTTCCATTGTTGGTGGGAGTGTAAGCTTGTTCAGCCACTCTTGAATTCAATATGGAGGTTTCTCAGAAAACTGGGATCACTCTCCCCAAGGATCCAGCAATACCACTTTTAGGCATATACCCTAAAGATGCTCGCTAGCACCCCAAAATCATTAGCTCAACTATGTTCATAGAAGCAATATTCGTAAAAACTAGAACCTGGAAACAGCCTAGATGCCCCTCAACTGTGGTACATCGACACAGTGGAGTACTACTTCGCAGTAAGAAAAAATGATATACTAAAATTCACAGGCAAATGAATGGATTTGGAGAAATTCCTCCTGAGCGAGGTATCACAAACTGAGGCAGATAAGCAGGGGATGTACTCACCCATTAGTGGATTAAAAAAAAAAAAAAAGATGTCCTTGTATACAAGCGCTCAAGGCTAGAACATAGCTAAATGACATAGTGCTTCACTTCTGCACTGATGGCCTCTGGAAGTGGTGTAGTTGAGGAAGGACTCGTTTTCTTTAAGGGGCTGGCCACAGAGAGCTTAATTATGCTCCTGTAAGTAAATAAGCAGCATGAATGAGCTCTTTTTAAATGGGGAGATCATATGGATATGAACCTGAGAAAATAACAACTGAGTTTGATAGGGTGCATGATGTAAAATCACCTAATAATTATTAAAATTATGTTAAAAAAACCAAAACAACAACAACAAAAACTGTGATTCTTAAGCCTGTGCAGGGTGTATCCTATGTGAAGGCAATCTCCTTTGTGCTACATAAAAACCACCTCCCAAAGATATAGACCATCGAGTGTCAGCTAGAGTTTCCGTGAATCCTTCCCCTTTATCACAGCAAAGGTGGCTAGTGTGAGGGCATTGTCAGGTCCCCTGGGGGTCTTAGATTGATAAGAACCCATCTTTGATATAGAACCCATCTGACCAACAGACCCAACACTAAATCTTGTGAATTTGTAATGGAACATCTCTAGGTGTTCCTCCCCTCTTCTGGAAAGTAAAGATTGCATATATTTACTGTAAAAAGAAAAAAAAAAAAGAATACACATCTTTAATTTTTGTTGTTTTTTTCATTCAATGTGTTTTCCAATATAGGGGCTCACTTTGTACCATACCACATGCGTTATCCAACAAACTTTGCTTGATAGACTCTTTTCTGTAATTCATAGAGAACATGTCACTGGCTATGGTTATTTCTGACCTTTTCTGTCTTATGATAAAAACAGCAGCATTTATGACTAATATAAATGAGATGCTAATTGTAAATGCACACTGAACAAGTATAGGTGTTACTCCATACTCAATATTTATTTTTAAATAAGCCTAATTTAGAAGAGAGAAAGAGTGTGTATCTAATGAAGATCCTAAGTTTCAGCTTTCTGTAAGAAATTGTGTAATGTGTTACATTTAATTGCATTCAGGAACTCTTTAGTTCTGTTTTGTTTGTAAAACCACTGAGATTATCAAACCCTACTCATCCCCTCATCCGGGAAATCTTACCCTACTAAGCTATGCTCCTTGGCATCTGTGCAAACTTCTTAAATTTTATATTGTCCACTGACTTTCACAAGAAAGTACATACATGATGGCTACACAGGGGAAGGCCAGCTAAGGCATGGCTTACTTATGAAGAAAACTGAATAAAAGTTTAACTACTGCTATAAATCCTCAAAATTCCCCTACTAAGACACCTCACGGATCCATTCACTTTTACCAGGAGTATATAAAGCAAATCTTGGTGATGAGTAGATAATAAGATTTGGTCAAGGAAGCCCCTAGGAGAAGGCTGAAGAGATTTCACTGCCCTATTAATTCACTCTAGGGAGAGATAAGAACAATATTTGCAGTGTTTCAGAATGTTTTTTAAAACTAGGATTTCTGATTGCATATAAAAATGATAATTATGTTACTTTTACTTAATAACCTATTAGTTTAGTATCCAGATGATTAGTAACACTTGTTTGTTTTACGCTAATGTATATGTTTCATCAACATTGAATATAAATTTAATACAGTTAAAATTCAAAGTTTCATTTGAAATTAACAATCAAAAATATAAAAATTTTAGACATTACATTATGTTTTTGAAACTTACAAAGTCATCCAAACAACACAGAATCTATCTACTGAAGTATGTTTCCACAACCTTAGAAAATCCTGAAAATATGGATAGTGTAGAGAGCACATGGTCCTTGTTCTCACAGATAAGCACTATGGAAACCAGGAATGTTAAACATACCTGGCTGTCTCCTCAAAAGAGAAGATGTATATACCCTTTTTCACCTGGAAAACTGGGAATGAATGAAGTTAATAGCCTGGTGATGTGTGCTACCTATTGGACCAGAACAGACCTGAATCGTCTATACTTATTATGATTGTTTGTACCAGACTCTTCTTCCTTAGACCTTTATCTTGAATATTATCTCTCAGTTAATAAAACCCATCCTTATGGGAAAAGTCATTTATACTTTATAACAGCCTCTGTATATGTAGAGCCAGGCCACTCCTTACTCCCACAGACTTTTATGTTTATCTCGGTCATTTTCCCTAGCCCTTCCTAATGCAGTGACTCTTTAATACAGTTCCTCATGTGGTGACCCCAAACATAAAATTATTGACATTATTACTTCATAACTGTAATTTTACTACTGTTATGAATCGTTATGTAAATATGTTTGGAGTTTTTGTTAAAGGGGTCAGGATCCACAGGTTGATAACCACTGCCCTAGACTCTTATTTTGAGCAGTGTTTGACTCAACAGAACCACTCGCTATGGAAGAGGCCATATGTACTTTGTAAAGAGTTTCAATGTAAACATGTCTTGGCTTCACTGTACACATGGAAAGGAGTTAATTATTATCAGAAATCTGTTTTCCAAAATTGTGCTGTGCTTGAGGATAGCTAAAATAAACCACCTGATGTGTCAGATTCTAGAAGTTTGAAGAAGCACCAGCTACTGAGATTGATACTGTTAGCCATGACATTTGCAGGAATTCCCTAGGGCTAGTACCAAACCCTATAATTCAATACCTTTTCCATGTGAATAAACATGATAATAAAACTATCATGCATTTTCCTAACAATCTCATGGGATCGATGTTTATTTTTTTCTGAAAATTTTAACTTTATCTTATGGCTTCTTTCTCTTTTGTTAAATTACAAACATTCATATTTCAAATTAATGTACTTAATAGTTTATTGTGGGATATACAAATTTCTAGCATCTAATCTTATACTTTGAATTCATAATTCAGCAAAGTAGCACAGGAACTTAAGCACTGAGATATGGCAGTAACTGATTCAGTACATGAAATAGTTCTCAAGTTAATTGATAAGGTAGAACATATAGCTTAGATAAGCTGGACAAAGGAATAATTCCTGTCATCAATGAGATAAGTAATATTTCTTCATGTTCATCATAAAGACAGACAATTTTAAACAAATAAACTGTTCTTCAGTAATTTCATCTTGTATTTTCAGAATAACCTGACTATAAGAAGAAAAACAGTACAAAAAAGAATTGCAGATAGTAAAAACTACAGAATATTTTTATTACCCACGAGAGATAACACCTTTTTTTTTTTTTCCTAGTAAATTCCTTTCCCTAGAAAACTACTAACAGGTTGATGAAGTTATAAATTAGGTTACATAGCTTTCCTGCTCTCCATTCACATCTTTCCCGGCTTACTCTAAATCTTGTAGCAGCCTGTTTGCAGGGACCCCTCGTCAGACCCCACCTCCATTCCCTGTGAGCTCTACCTCTTAAAGCAACACCAGTATTCCTCAAACTATTCTGCAAAATACAAACTAAAAGAACTTTTCCTATTTACCAATATTACTCTAATAGCGAAAATCTCACAAAGATCTAACAACAAAAATTGATTCCTTTTATAAACAGATGCAAATTCCCCCCTAAAGAAAAGATTACCCACCATGATCAAGTTGGCTTCATTTCAGAGATGCTTGGATAGTTGAATATGTTTAATCAATAAATGCTATCCACCACATAAAGAAGCCAAAAGACAAAAACCATTTACTTTATCATCTCAATGAATACGAAAAAGTCTTTGACAAAATCTAATATCCCTGATAAAAGTTTCAGAGAGCCTAGGGATACAAGGGGCATGCCTCTACACAATAAAAGCAATTTCAACAAGCCTACTGACAACATCAACCTAAATGTAGAGAGAGTCAAAGCATTTTCACTAAAATCAGGAAGAAGACAAGGATGTCCACTATATTCATACCTATTTAATATACTACTTGAAATTCTAGCTAGGGCAGTAAGACAACTGAATGCCGTCAAGGGGGATTCAAATAGAAAGAAAGAAGTCAAAGTATCTTTATTTTCAGATGGTAAGATTTTATACATAAAAGACCCTTTAAAAATCTACTAAGAGACTTCTAAAGAAGCAGAATACAAAATTAACACTCAAAAACCAGCAGCTTTCCAATAGACAAATGACAGAGTGTAAAGGAAACAAAACCTTTCACAATAGCCTTAAAAAAAATTTACCAAGGGGTAATTTTAGCTACCCAAGTTAAAGACCTGTATAATAAAAACTTTACAGTACTGTAGAAGATGCTATAAGATAGAAAGAACTCCCATGCTCATAAATCAGTATAATTAATACTGTAAAAATGGTCATCCTACCAAAAACAATCTACAGATTTCAACATTATCCTCATGAAAATTCCAACACAATTCTTCACAGAAATTGAAAACACACTTTTTAAGTTCATGTGGAAAACAAAACATCCTGGATAGCTAAAACAATCCTGAATTATAAAAGAACTACTGGAGGCATCACCATCTCTGATTTCAAATTGCACTACAGAGCTACACTGATTAAAACAGCATTGCATTGTCATAAAAACAGACATACTGGTCAAAGAAATCTAATTGAAGACCCAGGCATAAATCCACAAACCTATGGACAACTGATTTTTGGCAAAGAAGCCAGAAACATAAACTTGAAAGAAGGCAGCATCTTCAACAAATGGTGCTAGTCAAACAGGAGAGGTGCATGTAGAAGAATCAAACAGATGCATACATATCACCCTGCACAAAATTTACCTCCACTTGGATCCAGGACCTTAAAATAAAACCAGATAGAGATGGTGTGAGCTGCTGCCAAGAGAGGAAGATGTAAAGGAATTCAGGTAAGCCACGAGCTAGTGGCAAGACATAGATTAATAGAAATGTGTTAAGTTGTATGTGGTAGCAAGCAATATACCTGAACCACAGACCAAGAAGCATGTAATTAATATAAGACTGCTGGTCTGGACCTTGGGGCTAGTCTGGGACAGAAACTAATTACTATAAACATCATTTTTAACAAATGGTGCTGGCCAATCAGGAGAGGTACATTTAGAAGAATCAAACAGATCCATACTTATCATCCTACATAAAACTTACCTCCACTTGGATCCAGATTCTCAACATAAAACCAGATACACTCAACCAAATAGAAGAGAAAGTAGGAAATAGCATTGAACACATTGGCACAGGAAAAGACTTTCTGAACAGAACATCAATAGAACAGGCACTGAGAAGAATAATCATTAAATGAGACCTCAAGAAACAAAGATGCTTCTGCAAAGGAAAGGATACCATCATTTGGAGAAAGCAGCAGCATACAAAATGATAAAAGATATACATATGACAGAGGTCTAATATCCAAAATATAAAGAAATCAAAAAACCTAGATAGAAAAAAACCAAATAAACGAATTACAATTGGGTTGCAGATCTAAATAGAACTCTCAACACAGGCAGTTCAAATGACTGAAAAACACTTAAAGAAATGTTCATTCTTAGCCATCAGGGAGATGTAAATAGAAGTTACTTTGAGATTTCATCTTAAATCTGTAATAATGGCTAAGATCAATAAAATAATTCATAACAACTCATGCAGGCATGAATGTGAAGTAAAAGAAACACTCACCCATTGCTGATAGGAGTACAAACTTACACAGTCACTAGAGAAATCAGTGTGGTGGATCCTCAGAAAGATGGGTGTCAATCTACCTCAAGATTCAGCTATACCACTCTTGGGCATTGCTCAACCATGTCCCCTACTAATCTATTTCTAATAGCCAGAAGTTAGAAACATCCTTGATGTCAAGCAACTGATGAGAATCAATATCAAAAAAAAGATCCTCATAAGCAGCCCTAAATAATCACACAAAGTCTTATATTAATTATAAGCTATTTGGCCTATGGTTCAGTTACTGCTTGCTAACTTCTTGCTAACTTTTACTCCTAAACTAATCCATGATTCTTATCCTGTTTAGCCATGTGGCTTGGTACCTTTTCTCAGACCAGCATTCTTGTATTCTCTCCTCTACTTCTGCTAGCATCTCTACTCTGTTCTGCTTCCCAGAATTCTCCTAGTCTGCTAGCCCGCCTATACTTCCAACTAGCCAGTCAGCATTTTATCAACCCAATAGGAGTGTAAAATATTTACAATGTACAGGAGCACAATCTCACAGAAAAAAATATATTAAATTTTCAGGTAAATGGGTAGAACTTTAAAAAAAAAAATCATCCTGAATAAGGTAATGCAGAACTCCCACCCAAAACCAAATATTGTATGTTTCTCTAATATGTGGATGTTAGCTTTCAAGCCTATTATAGGCATGCTACAATCTGCATATCTACCTAGGCTAAGTACCTAGTAGAGGACGACTATGGAGAATAAGTCTCACGAGCACTGGAAAACAGAATTTATTGCTATGGGCAGACAAAGCAGAAACTAGAATAGGCAGACTGAAAAGGAAGGGTGTTTGAGAGAATGGTAAAGGAGGGAATATGGAGAAAGACAACTAATGCTAAAGACCATTTGAAAAACCATTAGGAAACTTACTACTGTAAAAACTTGCTAAAATACATACATATATAAAAGGAATCCAAACGAAGTCACCAAATAATACAGAAGACAATGTTCCAACAAGATAGCTTATGTCACCAAGTAAAACCTCCAGTGTCAGGAATGGGCTACATTTTATAGAGTCATTGGACAGGGTGTGGACAGTGGAGGTGGGTCGGGTGTCGGGGGTGGTGTCCCATGGAAATTCCAAACATCGCAGACTATTGCCAACATTATTAGTCAATTTCAACAATCTGATGGCAAGGCCTACTGCAAAAGACAATACCCATATGGTTATCAAACACAGAGAAGTTGAGCTGGCACCTAAATAAAAATGTTACCTGTGCTGACTACAGTTCACGGTACTACAAGATATTCTGCACAAAACTGCAGGAGAAATGTAATCCTTAATATCTCCCAGTTACAAATCCTGTGGCCTATAACAGTGAAAGATTATACTGGTGATTAGTAGCATATATGTAATGGGAATAACTAACCACCACTTTCGGACTGGATTTAAGGCCCAGGTTATGATATAGAAGAACCCATGGCTGACAATGCTGAGACACATACTTGCAAGAACCTGAGACTAGGTAGGTTATAGGCTTAGGAGAAAACCTAATACTATTATCCTAATAAAGGACTATAGCAATAAGATGATCCCTGATGACATACCATATACCTATAAACCAGTGTCCTACTCAGCCATCATCAGAGAAGTTTCTTTTTGCAGTGGATGAGAACTGACAAAGAGACCCAAAACCAGACAAGGTCCAGAGAATGACAGACTCTGGAACACTCAGTCCTAAAAGGGATATCTTCATCAAACCCCTCTCATAAGTGTTCAGGGAGTAATGCAAAAGTGAAGGTGGAAAGACTGTAAAAGCCAGAGGTGATGGATAACACCAAAGAAATGGTCTCCCTGACACAACAGTACTAGACATGAATTAAAACTTACAGAGACTGTAGCAGCATGCACAAGATATGCACAGACTCAAGCCACATGGGGTCCTCATACTAAAATGGGAGTATAACCCACCCTTAACCAAGAAGCTATCTGCAGTTAATACCAACCAGCAAAGGAAAAATAAGTTTTCTCCAATGATGTGTCAGCTGGAAATATCAACATTTCAGAAAAGGCCTCATGCCTAGAATTAGCTAGCCAATGCAATGACACTTTTGTGGATTTTTTTTCTATCCCTTTGCTTTGTTAAGCTATTTTTTTGTGTTATTGGCCTTTTGCTTGGTTTTCATTGCACTGTTGTGGGTTGCATATTAGAACATGTCTTAGGGTTTTGTTTCTCTCTCTTTCTCTCTCCCTCTCTCTGTCTCTCTAAGAGACAGAGAAAAAGAACATAAAGTTGGGTAACTAGGGACGTAGAGAAAATTGGAAGGACTTGAGGGACGGAAAAAATTATCAAAATACACTGTATGAAATAAAATTCAATTAAAAATAAATTATATTTAAGCATTCCATAATTTACCCAGATTTGGGGGAAATTTTGGGTGAGACTGTAAATTTGTTATAAATTCTGGGATATGTGTGTATGTATATGTGTGTGTAAGTATATGTATGTGTTTGCAATGTATATGAGTGTACATTGCAGGTGGGTTAGATGCATGTGTTTAGATGCCAGAAGCTGATGTGAATGTCTTCAGGACAAATCTCCATTTCATTTACTGAGACAAGGTTACTTGATGAACCCAATGCCTATAGATTTAATTAGTTTAGTCAGTGAGCCCCAGGATACCATGTCTCTTCAAGTGGAGGGATTACAGCATAGATATAATCCCATCTGTTTCTTCATGCAGGTGCTGGTGATCCAATATTCCAACTGTCTATTCTGCACCTAATATTAATAATTAAAGGGTCTCATAATATCTATGGAATATTTACCTCACTAAATACAATTAAAAAAATTAAAATTCAAAACAGGATTGATTTGATCCTCACTAATAGCAAAAATAAGTACTACATTTTAATCAGAACACACATCAATTTCTTTTCCCTTTATTTGAGGCTAAATTATGTCAAGCAAAATCATGAAGAGAAAAAGTATTTTTTTTTTTTTAATCCAGAAGGTGAGTCAGCCCACTTTAAAGGCAATCAGAAGCAACATGTAAACAAATGAGCAATTTCCATGGTTCTATAAAAAAATTAACTGGTTAATAGCCAATCACATATCTCAAAACAGGAAAAAAAATTCTTTCATTCATTCTTGTGTCATTCCTACCATTAAAAATGAACAGGTCACATTTAAGGGAGAACATTTAGCTTTCCGTTAGCAGCAGAAAGAACACTTCCCTAGAAACAAGAAAAGCTGAAAAAGACATCTATTTTTAAAGTTAAATGTGAAACTTTCAATATTTTGTGTAGTAAACAAGACATCTTACCCATCTAAAAAAGGTAAATGTCCTATAAATCTGAGAACAGACAGATTTCACACTTGTTTTATTCCATGATTTGCTTTATTCATATGCCAAGGGGTTTTTGTTTTGTTTGGATGAGTTGAGACATTTTGCCCTCATGTCTTCAATGGCCATTAAGAAGCAGGAAGTGTCTAATTGTTTGTTTGGATTTTGTGAGGTTTTTTTTATACAATATATGCTGATTAAGATTTCACCTCTCCTAACTCCACTCCAATTTGAATCCACACCTTACCTGTCTCTCCTTAGAAAACAAACAGGCATGTAAAGAAGAATAATAAAATATAATAAGACAAGACAAAACAAAACAAAACAAAAAACAAACTGGAATAGGTAAAGACAGCAAATAGACAGAAGAATAAATTAATTAACTGCACAAACAATTTGAGTGAAACAAAATGACAGGGTATCTTTTCCTGAGAGAAAAAAATATTCTACAGTTTATTATGATGATGGTTATACATCTTATTTTTCTTAGAAAATATTGAAGAAAACTTTAAATGAATGAATTGTATGTTGCAAGATTTTCATATTAATAAAAATAGAAACAATTTAAAAAATTTAAAGATACCAAGAAAAAGAAGTCACCTGACCACGCTCCATACATAACCAAAAGACAAAATTAATAATGATAATGTGAATTCTTTTTATGTGTTTTCTGAAAATCAGTATCAAACATTATATAAAACATTCAGAACAGATAACAAAAAAAAACATATGTAATAAAACTTCTCCTTTCTCTAAAATACATAAAACATTAAAAAAAAAACTCTAAAGCTTCTCAAGCCAGGTTAGGCTCAGCTACAGATAAAGAAAGCACAGTAAGTCACAACTAACGCCCACGGATGCACTATGACCAACACACATTTCTGCTAACCAACCTTTCTATAGTCAAACCAGAAGTTTTGTTATGTTTTGTTTTGTGTGTGTGTGTGTGCACGTGTGTTTAAGTCACTTTACACACTCATCATTTTTCAATGAAAAAAGAATGTTTTTGCTTAAACTATACTAATGAGAGAGTACATGCCCTGCTTATCCCTGTGGGTTTGTCAGAACTCGCTCAGGAGGATGTTCTCCAAATACATCCATTTGCCTGCAAATTTTAGGATGTCACTTTTTTCTTTCTGCTGAGTAGGACTGCATTGTGTAGATGTACCACAGTTTGTTAATTCACTCCTCAGTTGAGGGGCATCTAGGTTGTTTCCAGGTTCTTACTATTACAAATAATGCTGCTATGAACATAGTTGAACTGATGTTTTTGGGATGTGAATGTGTATCTTTAGGGTCTATGCCCAATAGTGGTATTGCTGGGTCCTTGGGAAGATTAATTCTCAGTTTTCTGAGAAACATCCATACTGCATTCCAGAGTGGCTGAACAAGCTGACACTCCCACCAACAATGGAGGAGTGTTCCCCTTGCTCCGCATCCTCTCCAGCATAGGCTGTCATTTGTGTTTTTAATCTTAGCCATTCTGACAGATAATATCTCAAAGTTGTTTTGATTTACATTTCTCTGGTGGCTAAAGATGTTGAGCATTTTTTCAAGTGCCTTTCAGCAGTTTGTAATTCTTCTGCTGAGAATTCCCTTTTTAATTCTGAATCCCATTTTTTGATTGGGTTATTTAAGGTTTTGGATTCTAGTTTCTTGAGTTCTCTATATATTTTAGAGATCAGTCCTCTGTCACTTGTAGGGTTAGTGAAAATCTTTTCCCATTCTGTAGGCTGTCATTTTGTTTGAATGACTGTGGCCTTTGCCTTACAGAAGCTTCTCAGTTTCAGGAGGTCCCACTCATTGATTGTTGTTCTTGGTGTCTGTGCTACTGGTGTTATATTTAGGAAGTGGCCACCTGTGCCAATTGCATTAAAGGGTATTTCCCACTTTCTTTTCAATCAAGTTCAGTGTAGATGGTCTTATCTTGAGGTCTTTGATCCACTTGGATTTGAATTTTGTGCATAGTGATTGGCTTGGATCTATTTGCTTTTTTCTGCATATTGCCATCCAGGTGTGCCAACACAATTTGTTGAAAATACTATCTTTTTGTCATTGAACATTTTTGACCTCTTTGTCAAAACTCAAGTGTTCATAGGTGTGTGGGTTAATGTCTGGGTATTCAATTTGATTCCATTGATCCACAAGTCTGTTTTTATGCCAGTACCAGACTGTTTTTAATATTTTAGCTTAGTATAACTTGAAGTTAGGGATGGTGATGTTCCTGAAGTTCTTTTGTTGAGCAAAATTGTTTTGGCAATCCTAGCTTTCCTGTTATTCCAAATAAAATTTAGTATTGTTCTTTTCAGGTCTGTAAAAAAAAATGTAATGGGATTTTGATGGGAATTGCATTGAATCTGGAGATTGCTTTTGGTAAGATTGCCATTTTTCCTATGTTGATCCTACCTATCCAGGAACATAGGAGGTCTTTCCATTTTCTGATATCCTCTTCAATTTCTTCTACAGTGATTTTAAAGATTTTGTCAAACAGATCTGTTACTTCTTTGGTTATAGTTACTCCAAGGTATTTAATACTATTTGCAGCGATTATAAAGGGTGATGTTTCCCTCACTTCTTTTTCAGCCTATTTGTCTTTAGTGTATAGGAGAGCTACTGATTTTTTTTTTTTTTAATTAATCTTGTATCCTGTTACATTGCTGAAGGAGTTTATCCGCTGTAGAAGTTTCCTGGTAAAAGTTTTTGGGTGACTTAGGTATACAAACATATCATCTGCAAATAGAGATAGTTTCACTTCTTCTTTTCCAATTTGTATCCCCTTGACCTTCCATTTTCTAATTGCTTTGGCTAAAACTTCAAGAACGATGTTGAGTAGGTAAGGGACAGCCTTGTCTAGTTTCTGATTTTAGTGTGATTGCTTTGAGTTTCTCTCCATGTAGTTTGATGTTGGCCGTTGCCTTCTTGTAAATCGCCTTTATTATACTTAGGAATTTTCCCTACATTCTTGATCTTTAGGACTTTCATCATAAAGGAATGCTGGACTTTGTCAAAGGCTTTTTCAGCATCTAAGGAGATGATCATGTGTTTTTTTTTTTCCCCCTTCAATTTGTTTATATGACAAACGACATTTATCGTTTTTCATATGTTGAACCATCCCTGCATTTCTGGGATGAAGCCTACTTGATGGTGATAGATAATTTGCTTTATATGTTATTGTAATCGGTTTGCCAGAATTTTGTTGAGTATTTGTGCATCGATGTTCATGAGGGAGACTGGTCTGTAATTCTCTTTCTGTTGCATCTTTGAGTAGCTTGAGTATCAGAGTGATTGTGGCCTAGTAAAAAGAGTTTGTCAGTGTTCCTTCAGTTTCTACTGTATGGAACCGTTTGTTGAGAATTGGTATTGGTTATTCTTTGAATGTCTGATAGAATTCTGCACGAAAACCATCTGGTTCTGGGCTTTTTCTATTTGGGAGACTTTTAATAACAGCTTCAATTTCCCTTGATGTTATAGCTCTGTTTAGGTCTTTAATCTGTTCTTGATTTAATATTGGTAATTGGTACTTGTCCAGAAAGCTGTCTATTTCTTTTAGATTTTTCCATTTTAGTAGAGTTATAGATTTTCAAAGTATGACCTGATAATTCTCTGAATTTCCTGGGGGGGGGGTCTGTTGTTATGTCCCCATTTTCATTTTTTTTTTTTTTACAAATAAAGTTTTATTGAAACACAGTCACATCCATTTGTTTACTCAGTATCCATGGCTGTTTTTGTGCTATAAAGTCAGGGTTAGGCAGTTATGAGAAAGTCCACATGGCCTACCAAGCCTAAAGTATTTATTCTGAGGCCTTTTAGAGAGCATGCAGGCTCACACCTAGCTGACTGACAGGTGGCATTTGTCTTTATGCTTGCATTATTTTCAGAGGGATCCAAAGGGTTACAGTCAGAGAGAATATGTGGAATAGAGCCCAGGATGAAGTATACACCTGTAAGCTAGCATTTAGGAGGTTGAAGCGGTAAGATTTAAAAGCTTGAGGCTAGCTTGAGCTATATGAGAACTGATCTCAAAAAAAAAAAAAAAAAAGACATGTGGTTTAAGGCTTTTGTGACATCCAGGAAGGTTTAAAGAAAGAAATGACAAATGCAAACCACTAGACAGTTATCTCTGGGCAAGAATTTCAATGAACTGGATTCTATTAGAGAGCAAATCAAGATTAGTACAATATACGATTATCACTTTATGTCAAGGAGGCATTCCTTGTGTTGGCAACAGTCTACCTCCTGCTGACAGAATTCTAAGAGGCTGGCAGGCTGTATCCACTGTGCCGATATGCAGACCTCTTTCTCTGAAAAATGTCCAGGAGAGATGAAGAGAACATATCCAAATGGAAGAGGGAAAGGCCAGGCCGGCACTGTGTTCAGGAGGTATTAGAGTCCCCGTGCCCAGGACTCCGAATTTCAGAGGAATGACAGGCCAGTACTTCTGCTGCTTTTTGTCACAGTACTTGTCAAAGCACAGTTGTATAAGCAGCCTCCATGGCCAGGATCTTGGGAGCACTGTCCCCATACAAGCGCTTCATCTCAGCTTGGCGCCGCTCCCAAGGCTTCTCAGATGGAGGCTCCACTGACTAGTGCTGGTTGTAGTACAGGCTGTGGCTGGCATTCACAGTCATCTAGGTGCTCCTCAGTTAATTGCTGCTGTCGCTGCCCTTCTTCTTTGTGCCTCTCAGTCTCTGCAAAGAATTGGCGGAGCTCCTCCGTGATTTTCATATTGCTCAGATCGCATTCTACTTCGTTATCTGAATCTGGCTCCATCTCTTCCTCTTCATATTGGGCTTCATCTTCTCTTGTGGATGCCTAGGTTCTACTGCTATTATATATAGAAACTGTGCAGAGCTTTTTGAGATGTGAAACATTGTAGAGAGGCTCCTGCCATGCCATGTTCTGGCCTTGAACATTTCAAGGATGCCCAGCAAGAGAGTCCCAGGGAAGAGCGCCATGAGGGGAGAACCCTGGGGGAGTGAAATAGGAATCCCTAGACTTTCTGTAGGCATTCTGGTGACTTCGCATCCCAACCACTGCATGATGATAATGTCGCCAGTATCTTGCATATACTGGGAGAGAATGCCAAGATGAAGCAGCCATTTTGATGTCATTGCTGCTATCTCTGATTGCAAAAGTCCAAGTAGGCACTCGTGGGCATGCAGCTTGCAGATCTCAGGCGGTGGGCATGGGCCAGGTATTCCACCCCCCTTTTCATATCTGATTTTGTTAATTTGAATACTCTCTCTCTGTCTTTTGGTTAGGATAGATAGGGTTTGTCTATCTTGTTGATTTTCTCAAAGAACCAACTTTTTGATGCATTGATTCTTTGTATTGTTCTCTTTGTTTCTATTGTACTGATTTCAGCCCTAAGTCTCTGATTATTTCCTGCCCTCTACTCCTTCTAGATGAGTTTGCTTCTAATATTTCTAAAGTCGCCAGCTGAGTTGTTAGGTCTCTCGTGTGAGCTTTCTTGTGTTTTTTTTTTTATATAAGCATCTAGTGCTATGAATTTTCTTCTTAACATTGCTTTCATTGTGTCCCTTAGAAAGTCTTTGATTTCTTTCTTAATTTCTTCCCTGACCCAGAGGTGGTTCAATGTAAAGATGTTCAGTTTCCATGAGTTTGTAAGCTTTCTGTGATTTTAACTGTTGTTGAATTCTAATTTTAGGCCATGGTGGTCTGATATAATACAAGGAGTTATTCCCATTGTTTTGTATCTATTGATATTTGCCCTACGATCAAGTATGTGGTCAATCTTAGAGAAAGTTCCATGGGGTGCTGAGAACTATGTATATTCCTTTGTGTTCGAATAATAGCTTCTGTAAATATCTATTAAGTCTATTTGCATCATAACATCTGTTAGAGCCCTTATTTCTTTGTTGAGTCTTTGTCTGGTTGACCTGTCTAAGAGTGAAAGTGGGCTATTGAAGTCTCCCACTATTAGAGTGATATTCAATGTGGGGTTTAAGCTTTAGTAGTGTTTCTTTTACATATGAAGGTGCCCTTATATCAGGGACATAAATATTCAGAATTGAGATCTCATCTTGATCATTTTTTCCTGAGATGAATAAATAATGTCTGTCTTAGTCCCTTTTGACTGATTTTAGTTTGAAGTCTACTTTGTTGGATATTAGCATAGCAATACCAGCTTCTTTCTTGGGGCCATTTGACTGAAAAGTCTTTTCCCAACCCTTTATGCTGAGCCTGTTTGTCTTTGGAGTTACGGTGTATTTCTAGTATGCAGAAGAAGGTTGGCTTTTGTTTTTGTATCCATCGTGTTAGGGTGTATATTTTTATAGGTGAATTAAGTCCATTGATGTTAAGGGATATTAATGACCACTGATTGTTACTTCATGTTATTTTTGTTGATAGTTGGTATGTTATTTCCTTTCTTAGGGTTTTTCTTCTGTGGGATTATTGATTGTTTGTGGTTTCATTGGTGTATCTGGGTTCCTTAGGTTGGAGTTTTCCCTCAAATGCTTTCTGTAGTGCTGGAAAATATTAGCATAAAAATCGCAATCTCAGCTAGGTGTCCTGATGCACACCTTAAATCCCAGTACATGGGAGGCAGAGGCAGGCAGGTCTCTGTAAGTTTGAGGCCAACCTGGTCTACAGAGTGGGTTCCTGGACAGAGCTTTTATACAGAAAAATCCTGTCTCAAAAACCAAAACAACAAAAATCATAATCTCAATTTAAATCTGAATTTCTTTACTGATATCCATACCTCATCTAAAATTACTTCTTAGAACTATTATCAAGTCTACTTGACTGAATCACTAGACTGAATAAACCAAAAGATAATTTATTTAAAAATTCTAAATAATGAACCAGAGGTGATGGTGCACACAATTGCGATCCCAGCATTCAGGAGACACAGGCAGCAGGCTCTCTGTGAGTTCCTTTCTTTTTTTTAAATTATGAATAAAGTCATATTTTTTTCATCCATGTATCCCCTTGTTCAAACTCCCTTCCCCCTCTGTGAGTTCTCTGCCAGCAAGAGCTACAAAGTGAAACTGTGTCTCAGGAAATAACAAACAACTAGAAATAATGTATTTAAGAAATTATCTAATTTTAATCACTTATGATTTAACATCAATATGCTTGAGCAAGATACACACCTGATCTTTGAATAATACCTTATTAGAAATATCTTGGGGTTAGTTAGAAAACTGATGTAAGGGAAACGTCAATGAATCTGTAAGGATGACCCTAGCTATGGCTCTGAGCAATAGTGGATACAGCAGCCTGAACTGGCCATCTCCTGTGATCAGACTGGTGACTACCCAACTGTCACCAGAGAGCCCTCATCCAGTAACATCAGTTGCAAAGACTGATAGTCAACATTAGTCGGAGCTAGGCAATCCAGCTGAAGAGAGAAAGAAAGAATTGTAAGAGCAAGAGGTATCAAGGACATCACAAGAAAAGCCACAGAAACAACTAACCTGGCTCACAGGAACTCAGAATCTGAACCAACAACCAAAAGCCTGCATGGCACTGATCTCTAAGAACTCTACATATATGTGTCAGTTATATAGCTTGCTGTATTTGTGGGACTTACAACAATGGGAGCAGGAGATGTGCTTAATGCTTTGGCTAGCTCTTGGGAACCTATTCCTCCTACTGGATTGCCTTGCCCAGCCTAAATACAAGAGGAAGTGCTTAGTCTTACTGTAAATTGATATGTCATTCTTTGTTGATACCCATGGAAGGCCTGGCCCTTTCTAATCAGAAACAGAGAAGTGGATGGGACTGGTGGTAGGGGGAGAAAATGGGAGAGAGGACGGAGAAGAAACTGCAGTAGGAATATAAAATAAATGAATAAAATTTGAAGAAATGTCCTTTTTAAAATGCACAAAAGAAAGAAAGAAGGAAGACAGAAACATCTAAAACTTTCCTAACTGTTGCTTACAGTAGTGATCTGAAAACAAAAACAACAATCTAAATTCTACTTTATTTCCCTGGCCTAAACCAGTAACCATCCTGACTTTGCTCAGTACTTTTTTAGAGGCCTGAATACATTAAGTGCCATGTAATAGGTACTAAACTAATTTTATTTCTTCCATTTGTTTTTTTAAATAAAAACACTGATGCTCATTATTTTACTTCCTTCCAAATTAGAAAGATCCTAAGATTTGCACTCTGTTGTGTGACTGAGTAAAATTCCCACAAGAATACAAAATGTCACCACACACTATACTTTGCCATTCATGTTTTCCAGTTCTATTTTTATTCTCAGTTGATATATTAAAAGGTAATGATAAATAAAAGATGAGAAGAAAGGAAAATAACATATTTTAGTATACTTGTTATTCCTTTCTTAAGAGATCATTTTGAATTAGTGGCTTACTAAAAAAAAATCTCTTGTACTAAAATTAAGTTTTTATCAATGTAAATTAGAGAAAAAATACATTCAGCTGTGAAAAAGTTTTCAGAAATAATTTCATGGCTATCTTGAGCATTATGATGAATGTTGAAGACCTACAGATGAAGACCACAGGGAGAAGTGAGATCATTTCCTTTTGCCCTTTGGTTTAAGGCTCTATATACAAAGGCTGAAAGAGCAACAAATGTTAATCAAAGTTTAAATATAGTTATCAAATCACCAGACACTACGTTTTTCAACTTGAAAAAACATATATGTCAAAGTATTAAATGTTAAAATAAAATTGTCTGATGACTGAGGAAAAGCAGACTTGGAATGCATTTTTTTAATTCTATAAATTACTTTTTATTTACTAACTAAACCACTCATTTACTTATTCATTTCTCCATCTATCTACTGAAGAAATTCTTCTGAGACCCCATGCACTAAAGACTGTAGTAGTGAAGAACTAGAGAAGCACCTTCATTTTTGAGTAAAAGTTCTCAGTTTCTAGACAAGCCTAACGTCTACACAGGAACAAATGTCAGACAGGAAAGGTAGCTTAGGAACTGATAATAGTTAATTATCCATGAAATGTCTCAGGACTGAAGAGAACCTGGAAAGATCCAACCCAGGAGGTAGTCAAAGAAAAAGCTTAGCAAACAGCTGGCTAAGATAACAGAGGAAGTCTAAAAATCCCCCAAAAGATGAGCTAATCAGAATTGTATCCATACTAAAAGACCCCAATTGATGTATAACCTTGTGATTTTTGCCTTTACAAACCCAGCTTACAAAGGTACAGGTGCCTCCTCCGGCCATTGCCATGCCTGTGTGCCTGACCGAGTCCCTTGTCGCCACTTGTGCTTACCAATAAACCTTGCTTTTGCATTTTGGAGAGTTCCTGTTCATGGTGTTCTGTTTGGGAGCCTTGTGACCAGGCCACAACAGTAGTAGTAGTGATAAAGCAATAAGCACAAAACTATTCTTTGCCTTTAAGAAAGGTAAAATCTAGTGAGAAATAGAGGCAGTACATCAACAAGTATATTATAATGCAAAATGCTATGATGTGTGCTTAGAAAACACAGAAAAGCAGTTCATGAGAGAGGAGCAGAAAGTCAACCCACTTTTACTTTTCTTTCCCTATTAAAAATGCTTATTAAAATTTGAGTGTCTCAATTATGGCAAATATAAGTGTTTGAGTTTTTCTCTCTTTAAAGTAATAAAGTCCTATTTTTAAATAAAAATAAAATTAGAAGAAAATATCAACAATCTACTGCTTTCCCACCAACTGTGTAGCTAGCTATAACTGAAGTAAGGATAAGGAATTCATCTGAGTTGCATCAAATTTGTAAATATACTCTCACATAAATGTTCAGTAATATAAGCAATAAGGAAACAATATCAATTATCTGTGGAGTCCTTTACAATTATTATTTCAGAAATTACTACCAGTGTCTTTCCAAAATTATGTACAGATACAAACTAATAATTCTTTCATAAATTCTACTATATTATATGTGTGTGATCACTTAAATGTCAAGTTCCCATAGCACAGGAGCTATTCTAAAGGCTATAATTGCAAGCAGGCTTGGCAATCTATCCAATACAGTTTCATCAGCACAAGACAAAGTTCCAGAGCAATGTCTGCTGCTTGTACCTTGATGATACTACCAGGGAATTGGTTTTTGCATCTCACTATGCTGTCTAAAGTTGATAGTTTGGGTAGCAGAGTAGGGTTGGTGAAGGTAGTTAATTTGGCCACCTGGGATTATGCTCAGCTGGGTTCCACTCTACATTCAAAGACACAGGGGCCTATAAACCCTTAAGAAGAAAGCAAGTGTGATCCAAATCTACTCTATTCGAGTATAAATAATGCAATTAGAAATTCTACTCTTTCTCTAGGCTTTTGTGCCCTAATCATAGATAATTGAAGTCTTGCTCTACATTCTACCTCTGAAGCTTGAAGAAGGGGTAAGAACTACAATTAGCCATCAGCTCACACACAGATCAAGTAGCTTAGTCCACAAGTATTTGCCTGGCAAGAGTAGAACTCATGGGCCTTTGCTAAACAGCAAGTTTCAATGTGACAAGGCCTTGAATTGTGTTTCAAGAATAAGACCTGTACCTAATTTTCTTTCCCTCCCCATGTAAAAGACTTCTTTCTCCTTTCCTTCATGCTTTCTCCATGCTCTTTGTATTGTCACACTAAAACCAAGGACTATGATCTCTCACCTGATGTCCTTAGCGTCTGTAAATGTAGTTAAATGCATAAACAGGTGCTATTTGTCCTGTCTGTGAAAAGATGGTTGTAGGAGGAGCTTACTAAACCACCTTCTTGTTTCACATTTCTATTTGCTGTTTTACCTATTTGTATGATTCATGCTAAAAACTTAAGATATTATGCAACTTTAAGGGTATATTTCTTAATCACAGGAAGTATGTCTGTTAAGCCTAGTTACTGAAGAATTTAAGCATCACCTAATACTTTTGGGTTGAATTCTAAAAGAATACTTGACAAAAAGTTAACTATTTACTCTCAAGAATTGAGAGGGGGGAAAAGATGTCTTTTTAGAAAGCCCAATTATGTTTTGGGTTTGTAGCTTTAGCATACTGTGGCACCAACTGTGTTATGTCATATTAGATTTTATCAGTACAATATACACACTATAGTCCAGTGAGCATATAATCTATCAAACAGGAGAAAAAGTGAAACTGATAAAATCTTACAGTTACAGGTGTTACTTATAAAAAAGCTATAAAAAGTTTTTTAGAATTAGCAAAACCATGGGTAGCAAAGTGAAAATAGTAATATTTAATGCTGATGCTAGAAAAATAAATATTAATACTAAATGAAATTAGTCTACAGTAAAAACAAAAATATACTTTCATATAATAAAGATTTCAAATATTCTTTAAAACTAAAATTTTACAAATAATCCATTAAAAATGTTTACTACATTTCTGAAACCTTTCTGAAAATGCAGTATGAGAATGTCCAGCTTTATAGAAAATAACCACTTTGGAAGCCACTGTTTACCATCTGCTTAGTGGCATTTTTAAGAAATTTAATTCACCATAGCAACCTTTCTTAACATCAGTAGATAAGCACAGTCTATACTTAGAAACGATTACTTCCAGACAGCAATCCTGTCTTTCCTTCATATTTAATATCATGATCCAAGGGACCAAAATATCATTTAATCAACGAGACTACACTGTGATGACAAGTATACTCAGGAAAATAAGGCAGTGTTCTAAAATACCAAACAAACAAACTTTCCATACAAACTAGTAAAATTTGTGAACATATAAGAAAATACCATTTTTCAGGTTTAAGAAATATATAAGTAGATACAACTATTTTGTCTAAGTTTTGTTCTTCAACATAAACTTTTTAATATTAATTGTGTGTGACTATTTATATATCAAAATATATATCCATTAGTACAATATTTTTTCTTGATCAATAATAAATGATCTATAACATCAAATATATTTCTATTATCAGGCTGTTGCATTTGATTTTTTAATCATTCCCAATTGGTATCTGTATTTGCTCTATAATATATACAAGTATACATCTTTTTATGAGAAATACAAAACAGAGAAAATGAATCTATCAAAATACATAGTTACAAAATTACTATGTATTTTAATCTTGGTAATGACAATAAAGAGAAATTTTAAGTTAGCTAAGATGGTCTTATACTGTCTGTTTCAAATACTACAGTTATAGTAGTCAAACACAGTAGACACTTTAAACACAATTTCCAGCAGAATCACTTTAAAGCCAATACTGAAGTCAAGAAGTTAAGAACTGGTGAACTTTTCATACCAATCAAGATACTAACTATCAAACACCAAATCATAATAAGTGTTGGCAAAGTTGTAAATAAGTTGCTTTTGGTTTATAATCATATTCCTGTGTGAGGAGACATGCATATATTGGAGAGACTAGCATATATTGCTAGTGAAATGTAATATAGTACAGATGATTTAGAAATAGTCTCAAATGTCTTCAAAAGTTAAAACTAGAATGCAATAAAATCCAGCAAGTCCATTCCTGGGTACATAATCTAACCGAGGTAATTTTAAAATTCACATTCATCTATCATTAGCCACAAAAGCCAAAAGGTAGAAGTTATCCCAGAGTTCACTGATAAAAGAATGAATGAGCAAAACTGTGGTGTATAAATACAAAGCTTTCCAATTTAAACAAAACAAATAGCCTGTTTTATAAATTACACTTCTAGAAGTTTAGAATTATAGTAATTCTCCCATAAATTGAGCAATTCTTTCTCAGTGTTAAACTACACATATCTAGTATAGTAAGTAATAAGATTTGGAAAATACTTAGAAATTAAATGAGCCACACCATACTCTCAAACAACAGCAGGGTGAATAGTACCAATACTTATCTATAGGTCTTTTGAATCTTAAACAGCTTTTAACATTTAGAATTGCTTCTAAGTTCAAATTAACTTCCTAGTTAAAAATAAGCAATAAGTAATCTAAAACATGGGGCTGGAGAGATGACTCAGTGGTTAATAGCACTGGCTGCTCTTCCAAAGGACCTAAGTCCAATTCCCAGCACAACATGGTGGCTCACAAACTTCAGTCCAAGTGCATATGACACCCTTTTCTGACCTCCTCAGGTACTATACACACATGGTGCCCAGACATATACACAGGCAAAACCTCCTAAGTTAGAAACAAATAAATGTTTTTGAGGATTTATAAAAGAAATTCAAAATATAAATGTGGTGACTTTTTGTCTCACCCATAGAACACAGTTAAAACTATTTTGAAAGTAAAGAGAATTGAGCTCTATAAAGAAAACAACTGGCCAGGCAGAGGTGGTGCACATTCTTCTCTCCAGAAGAAAGAGTTTAATTTTTGTAATTTAGACAGCATGTATTACTGTACTTAAAGAGGAAAATAGTTATATCATATGAAGAAATTGAAAATTATGTAGATACAGTTATGTATGCAGATATAACATCAAACTAAACTTAAGTAAGACTTTTCACTGCATTGAGATACAAAACTAAAGAGATCTTATAAAACAACAGAAATTAACATATTATACTTACACAGAATACAGTTTTTTAATCTTATTTTCATCAGAAATAGAAAATAAGCTATTAAAATATTTATTTATAAAGTTAGTAAGCATACAAATTGGCAATTCAAACAGGCTCACTAGCCAGCTAAATAGAGTGTCAAATTCTACTTGTTTTTGCACTTAACACCTACAAAATGAAAACAGAAAAAAAAAAAAATCACCAATTTAAAAAAAAAAAAAAGACTATTAAGTATCTCCTCATCTCAATCTCGACACAAGTCAAAATTTGCTCTCATTTTTACAAGTGAGTAAAAAGACAAAATAAGATTTTGTAACTGTAAGATTTGTAACTTTCTAGTATTTCTTTTCTACTGTACCATCCCTCCTTGACCATGTTCAAACAACAGCTTACCCAGGTCATTGCATTCCACTAATTTCATATAGTGTAATGAATGTAAAATTGTGAGATACATATTATTTATGTCTGGCTAATTACAGGATAGCTATCACATAAATTTATACTATAAAATTGTCTCTTTGGGTCCTGTCTTTTTTACCCATTTTTCAACAAACATAAAAATTTAAAACTTGGAAGGAATAAAAAGTAGTATTATACTAGAATATGTGCTTATAAGGAATGTAGTTGATCTCAAAAGCAAACAGTGAAAGGAATAATCTAAAGAACAGAGAGGAGCATGGTGGCACATGCTTATGGTCCAAGTCACTTGGGAGGCAGAGGCAGAGGAATCATGACTTAGAGGCCAACCAAGGCTATAGAATGAATTCTAGCCAGATTGGGCTAAGACAAAGAAACAAAAAAATAAAAAAACCACAAAAGCTACAAACTATAAAACTCCAAACTTTCAGTGGTATGCAGTTTTCTGATATAAAATATTAAATAAGGTCTAGTACATTGAATTGTATATAGTTGTTACAAATGCCTTATATTTCTAATTTTAAGAATAAATAACTGTTGCAAATAAGATTTTTGAAAAAATTTAACCTCAATATAAGCAAATTTATTCTCATCTCCCCAAACAAATAAATCAGTAAATAATTCCTTTGACCACAATCTACTGCCACACCACTGTCACTAGCTACTAGTGCTATGAAAGTCAAAGATTGACTTTCATGATGATAACCATCTCTTCTAATGTTTCTCCTTTTTATAAAAAGAAACTGTTTCATCAGACTTTACTAAATGCACCTAATTCTCAGTTTAAAATTGGCTCTTAAAACTATTTTTAAGCTAATACAAAATTATAGTTTTAAATTATACTTGGTGATAAAAACAAATACTCACAAAGAAGGATCTTGGACAAGATCTTTAAGGTTTATCCCACTGCGGTCTTCTGCAAGATTCCTGAAGCAGCTATCACTCACTAAACAAGAAAAAAAGGAAAGAAAAAAATTAATTTTTGTTTATGTTTCACTATAGATAGTGCTGCCTAAAAGTAACTTTTAAATGAAATTTATCCTTTTTTTTTCTAGATATCATCATTAATGTTTTTTCCCTGCTAAATTGAGGGGGAAATATATTAATGGTCAACTTAAAGAAAAATCAGCTGAAAAATGTCTGAAATAAAAAGGAATAGAGCATAAGTTATACAGAAATCAAACAGTGAAACAGATAAAACAATATGGAAGAGGAAACAATACTTTTAGGAAGAATTAAAAACTTCTAAAAATAACTAAAAATTCATTCAAAGACTAAGTAAACTTAGAGAAGGAAATGCCACACTAAAAAAGGGGAAAGAGATTTACAATGAGTGGGCAAAATGCTGTGGGGAAGTGGCAGGTTACCAAGGAAAGGATAACTTTACAAAGAAGAAATTAGATAAACATCTTATTTGTTTTGTTGTTGTTTTTCCAGACAGGGTTTCTCTCTATAAACCTAGCCATCCTGGATCTCTATAGACCAGGCTGATCTCGAACTCAAGAGATTCAACTGCCTCTGCCTCTTGAAATTAAAAGAAGTGTGCCACCTCTACCCGGCCAATGAACATCTTAAAGTAAATTTTAAATCATCTGTGTGCCATTTGCCAGACTGTTATTTTTTTTCATGTACCCAGTTTTAAGATGGGTGTGGTAAGATGACATTTCCTTTGCATTTCTATGTGGTTCATGGTAATGAGCATTTTCCATGAATTTGTTGGTATTACTATTTCTTTTGAGAAATGCCTATTCATATTATCTGTCCATCTTTTATGTTTGTTTTGTAAGAGTGAGGTGGGGGAGGCACATGTCATGGCACATATGGCCAGGCTAAAGAATAACTTACTGGAATAGGCTTTCTTGCTCCACTATGTAGATTCTGAAAATTAAACCCCAGTCATCAGACATGGTAGTAAGTACCTTTGTGCACTGAGACATCTCATTAGCTCATCTTACTGGTTTATTATCTCAGGAAGATGACATTTTTGACATTAAGTACCCCTTTATATTCTAAATATTTTCTTAATAATTAAAAATAACTACTATAATAAAACATCAAATTGGGTGAGTTATATAGACATTTATATACATTTAAAATCTCTGAGTGTGTGTATCTGTGAGGTATATGTGTATATTTATGTGTATGGGAACATATGTACATATATACACAAGCATTTAGAGGCCAGAGTTCTATATCTGTATCTTCCTTAAACACTGTCCACTTTACCTTTTGAAAAAGGGTCTCCACTGAACTAGGAGCCCACCAGTTCAGCTAGACTAGTGGGCAAGCATTGATCTCTGCCTCCAAGGAGCTCAGATTATAGGCACAAGTAATCATGTCTTGTTTTAAGTGAGTCCCTGGAGATAGATACAATCGCATATTCTCATCCACATGTAGAAAGGGCTTTAACAACTGTCTTAGGGTTTCTACTGCTGTGACAAAAGGGACAAAACAAAAACCAACTTGGGGAGGAAATGACTCATTGTGGCTTATAAACAACACAGTCTGTCACAGAGAAATCAGGAGAGGAGCTTTGAAGCAAGAGATGATGCAGCAGCAATGAAGGAACTTACTGGCTTGTTCCCCAAGGCTTTCTCAGCCTGCTTTCTTGTAACACCCAGGACAGGTTCTGCCCATAACGAGCTGGCCCCTCCAACATACATCATGAACCAAGAACAAGACTTGTGGTTCTGGTGGGGCATTTTCTCAGGTGTGTTTCCTCTGCCCAAATGACTCTAGTTTTTGTCAAGTTGGTACTAGAATAACAAGTACATCAACTGTGCTATCATCCCAGACCAAGTATTATTAATCCAGTAAAAAAATACTTCCATGTTAATTTTAAATGTGCTGATGTCATTGAAAAATTTCCCTATAGTCTGTAGGTTGTCTTTCACTCCATTAATTGTTTACTTGGAAGAAGTTTTTCAGCCTGATGTTACACCATCTGCCGATTTTTGCTTTTGTTTCTTGTACTTTGGGAGTCCTACCCCGGAAATTAATGCCAGTACAAATATCTTAAAGTGTTTTCCCTGCTTTATTCCTAAAGATTCCAGCATTTCATGTCTTATATGTAGACCTTTAATCCACCTTGCTACACTTTTATACAAGGTGAAAGATAGGAATAAGTTTCAGTCGTCTGCATGTGGCTATCCAGTTAACTAAACAAGCTTCACTGAAAATGCTATATTTTCTCTAATGTATGTTTTTGGTACCTTTCTCAAGAATTAGTTGAGTGTACAGGTAATCCTGAGACCTCATGGTCAATTTTGTTTAAAATTCCATATAAAATTTAAAAGAACATATTCCTCGTCTAAAAAAGAAAAGGTCCTTTCATTGTCAGTTAAATCATGCATCATTTTTGCTGTTGACTTTCTTTTCTACCCTCATTTTTATGGGTCATTTATGTACTCTATCAGCTAATGACAAATGTATCATAAATTCTATCAATATGATTAGAAAATTGTTTTGTTAGCTCCTGTTTATATAAATTTTAAATGTTTTAAAACATTCTTACTATGTGATACACATTTGACTGTGATAAATTTCACACTATTATTGCAGAAATCAAACTTTATATCTAGTCTTTAACAACTGCTTTGTTGAACATCAGAACAGTTTCAGCAGGTTTCATTTAAGTGTTTGCATGGCACATTTTCTCCATCCCCCCTTAGTCTTTATATTTAAGATATGTCTCTTACAAGCATATAATTATATTATCTTGTTTTGTTTTATATATTCTGACACATAGTAACTTAATAAATAGTTAATGTAATTTAATATAATAGGACAAAGAAAGAATGAACCTCATACAACTTGTAACTGAGGCTTGAAATTGACTATAAAGTAAATTCTGTTGCAGAATTGTGATATATCTTGTTTTTTATGGTTCTAGGCAAAAAATATTTATTTTCCAACAAACTGCTCAAAAGCAAATCCTAAACCTGTAGCTTCTCATATCATCAAATATTTATTTGAAATTCTGAATAAAATTTAAATATTAGGTAATGTTGAAAATTAAATATCAAAAATAAATACTTGTATTTTACTTCACTGTTGAATACTGTCTTTGGCAAATACAAGATAGCTTTGTATCAGAGATGAGGATACTATCCTATCTGAATTAATGCATTAGCTACTGTTTTAACTGTTATATTGTTATGGAAAAATATCTGATGAAACAACTTAAAGGATGATTTTATTCCATCTTAAGATTCCCAAGATTATAATTAATGGTGGTAAAGAGAACATGAGGACAATATGTCTTCAACACCTGGAAATCAGAAGCCAAGAGAAGGGAAGAAGGCAGGTATGAGAGGGCACTTGTCCACTATATGAAGGCAGGAATTTATGTTTGCGCTCTACTGACTGAGATGCTTTCTTCAGCTCCTTTAGAGCTTTCACCTTTGATGTCACTAAGCATGAGCAGATTCTTTCTGTCTAGTGGTGAGCCTACATTAGACATGCACATAGCAGCACAATTACCCACCTTTCTTCTTATTGAACTACTTACAAACTCTTCAGACTCCATGGAGCCAGAGAGAAATACAGAAAGAAACATAACCCCAAGTATATTCATCAGTTTAGAATACCTTACATAAAAACATCCATGAGTCTCTTTCATGTCTCCTCTTCTCCATTTCTAGTGTGTGTGTGTGTGTGTGTGTGTGTGTGTGTGCACGCGCGCGTGTATTTAGCACCAAAGAGCCCCATCAGGACCATCCTCCTTCTGGTAGAAAACTATGCTTTCCTCTAATCTCCATCAATATTAAACTCTCTTGACATGTTCTAAAAAGAACTGGCAATGTCACAGTTAATAACGAGGAAGAAATCAAAGGTAAATAATGTTACTTAATTTTCTTACAACATGATTATGCCACTTAGACTGAAAAGCAGGAGAAAAATATTTCAAATTACTTAAAAACAGGACAAAGAAAGATGAAATATTATTCTGCAAAGAAAGTAGAATCAAATGGTGAGGTCTTTGTTTTTTAGTGTCCTTATGGTGATAACAGGCTGTAATACACTTTAGATCTCAACTGTTTACTCTTTCCTTGCTTCACCCTTCTTTATCACCTAGATACCAGACTTCAAACATTGCTCCAGAAAAAAATGACAACTTTTAGAGCAAAGCCAGAGAATAATAAAAACATTCCATTTTTATTTAGTTGCTCAGCACAAGATAAATCTAACCAAATGAGCTTTTTATTAGAAGGAGGTATATCAAAAGGCAATTATAGGAGATCCTATAATAAGACTATGTACAAATAAGAAAAATACCATTAGGAGCACATTACCTCTAGAGAAAAATGGGAAAAGATTGTATAAAGAACTTGAAAAATATTTATAGATATCAAAAATCTTAGCAAATATATAAATGACACATATTACATAGCTAATACTTTAATTCCAATATACTGAATCTTATTCAGACTTCACTGCATTGTTGTTGAGGATATGACTACTTATGAAATAATATTACAAAGCTAGAAAAACAGAATAAAAGTTTGTTCATCAACAACTGTGTACAAGGATATATACCTCAAAGCAATTTTTCACATGCAAATAATTCTTTGAAGAATTGTTTACAACAGTGGAAAACTTAGGACTACCAATAGTAAAATTAATTAATTATTCTGAAGGTATGCTGTAGTGACATATATAATTTTAGCACCTAAGAGAAAGGAAGTAATAGGAAAGAAGACTGGAATTCAAGGCCATCTGATGTTATATGTACAGACAGGCCAGCTAAGTTATACAGTAAAATCTATCTTTAAAAAAAAAATCAAACAAAAATACTAATTCAATTAAATACTTGTTGGGAATTTAAATAAAGAATCGGATCTACCAATGTGGATGAGACACATAAATAATCCTGATAGAAACAGGCTTTGTGGGCTGGAGAGATGGCTCAGTGGTTAAGAGCACTTACTGTTCTTCCTGAGGACCTGAGTTTGATTCCCAGCATCCACATGGCAGCTAACAACTGTCTGTAATTCCAAGATCTGACACCCTTACACAGTTATACATGCAGACAAGACCCCAATTCACATAAAATAAAAATAAATATTTTAAAAAAAGAAACAGGCTTTGTTATGAAATTATTCAAACATATATTTTATTTTAGCTCTTTTAAAAAGTTACAATATTATTACATCATTTACCTCCATTCCCCTTCTTTCCTCCAATTCCTTCCATGTCCCTCTTTTCTCAGCTGCTTTCAAGTTCCTGACTTTTTCTTTAACTGTTATTGTTACATAAACATAAATTTATAAATATACGAATACAACCTGCTGAGTCTATTGAGTATCAAACATAATTTAAAAGGCAAAATAAAACCACATTTATTGAGAGTTAATGTACAAAAGTATAATAAGTAAAAATGGGAAAGAATAACACTGTCTTTGGAGAATAATATAATGAATGATATTCTAATTTCATTTCTGTTGGTATGATAAAATACCCTGACAAAAAGCTACTTAAAGGTGAAAGAGTTTATTTTAGCTTACAGTTCCCGGTTATAGCCCATCATAGCAGGGGAGTCACAGCAGCAGGACTTTGAAGTAAGCAGTCACTCATCCACAATCAAAGGCAAAGAGAGACTGAATGTATGTGTCACTTGCATATTTCTCTGATATTATAGAGTTCAATTCACAGTGTGCTGGGTCTTCTTACATCGGTTAATTTCAGAAAACCTGTCACAGATGTGCCCACAGGCCAAACAAATGTAGGAAAACTAGACAATCCCTCACTCATTTCCCAAGAGATTCTAGGTTGTGTAAAGTTGGCAAAGTTAACTGGTAAAGGCAAGTATTGATAATATTCTATTTATTTTGTTCAGTGGTGGTTTCCTGAATATTCATTAGAATCTAACCTTTCAAGGTAAGATTCATATGTTGGTATGTTTCCCTATTCCTACAAAGAAGATTCGTTTTTTAGACATAGATCATAAGGACTTCAACACTAAAATAAAGGTATTTTTAAATAAGCATAGCTCTGGTAGTCAACACTTAAAATATAACTGGTAACTACACTGTTTTCTATACTATGTGACTCCAGTTTTTTTTTTTCTTTTAACCTACACTGTAAGTTACTAATCTTCTAAACAAAAGTAATATCTCTAATATACAAGTCAAATTTAATTACAAATACATCAGATTGATTACTTATCACTAAGCCCACATTTTAACACAAATTTTGAAATTAAGCCTTGGAATATTGCTTTAAAAAAAGTAAATACATGCTTTTATTTCATTTAGCTACTAACCAATAATAATAATAAACAACTCATCAAAATCATGACACCCAAGTAATATGTGTTTCCTTACTGTTTTTCTTTCTTTGGCTTTTCTCCCTTGTTAGGAAAGTTCCCTGGAATCCACAAGGATGACATCAGCTTAGACTACCAGTAATAGTGGAGAGGGTGCCTGAGCTGGCCTATCCCAATAATCAGATTGGTGAATATCCTAAATGTCATCATAGAGCCTTCATCCAGTAAGTGATGAAAGCAGATGCAGAGATCCAAAGCCAAGCACCAGCCAAACTCTGAGAGTCCAGTTGAAAGGAGAAAAGAAGGATTATAAGAGCAAGAAGGGTCAAGATCATGATGGGGAAATCTACAGAGACAATTCCCAAGATCATGGGAACTCAAGAACTTTAGACTAACAGCTGTAGAGCCGGCAGGGGACCGGACAAGACCCTCTGCATATGGAAGACAGTTGTGTAGCTTGGTCTGTTTAAGGGGCCCCTGGCAGTGGGATCAGAATCTATTCCTGGCTCATGAGGTGGCTTTTTGGAACCCATTACCTATGGTGGGACACCCTGCATGGCCTTAATGCAGGAAGAGGGGTTTGGACCTGTCTCAACTGAATGTACTAGGCTTTGCTGACTCCCCATGGGAGGCCTTACCTTTCTGGAGGAGGGAATATAGGGAGGTCTGGGAGGGGGGGCACAAGGAGGAATGAGAGGGGGATGGATTTGTGGTTGATATATAAAATGAATTTAAATTGTTCTTAAATAAAAAAAAAAAAAGCAGGGTTTCTCCATGTAGTACTGAATGTTCTAGAACCAGGGTGGCCTGGAACTCAGAACTCAAGGAATCCCACTGCCTCTGTCTCCTGAGTGCTGGGACTAAAGGTGTGTGCCACCACTGCTCAGCTCTTTACTGTTTTTCTTCAAAAATAACATCTTCAAAATACTAGATTACCTTCTTTCCAATACTTTATCTCAAATATATATACACCACTAGCACTTCTACAGAATTTTTGTTCTTCAATGAATACTTTTATTATAATGATAATTATGGCAATACGAGCTTGATCAGTAACTAGATTCTAGTCGATCTCATTAGAAAAAAAAAAAAAAGCCTTAAGCATTAATATGATTGGCTCAGAACTTCTTAGTGGTAGGTCCTATGTCTTCACAGCTTTCAGCCTTATACAAGGTTGTGTTTGTAAATCTGCTTCTCTCACTTAAGTGAGATTATTATCAATAGATCAAACTAAAGCAGAATATAATACACTGAAGTCCTTGGGGACATTGTCTAAGGCAGGAGTTGGCAAAAATTTCTTCTGAAAAAGACAGATATATTAGTGCATATTCTCTCATTCCTCCCAACCTGACACTGCTTAAAAATATATTTTTAAATGGAACAGAATTACATGATTTCCCCCTTAACCCATACAAAACACTCCGCCTTCAGTCCCTCCCATGCCTCCACTCTAGGTTGATAGTCTCTTTTTCTGTGATTATTATTGCTAAATACATATAAATGTATACATATAATTACAACTTGAGTCTGTTCTTGTTCTCTTTGTCTGTGTCTCTCTCTGTCTCTCTGTCTCTGTGTGTGTGGGGCGGGGAGTTGGTTGGTTGGTTGGTATCAGGGCTGACCACTCCATATTGAGACTTTTAGAAAAATAAAAATATCAACTAAAAAGAACAAAATCAAGCTTCAGACAGGTTGGTACAAAGACTGTCAGCCAACTCCTGGTAAAGAAGAAAGCTTCCTGCTAATTGTGCTGATCACCCTTAACCAGCTGGTCCTTCAGATTTGTGCTTGGATCTAGTAGATGACTGCCACCCAGTGGACACCATCAGTTTTTCACTTATCTGAAACATTCATAAAACATACTTTAACACTATGATGAACTAACTCTGTATATTACATAGAATCAATCCAAAGATTTTATTCACAAATTTAAATGAGTGGAAAATCATTAAAATTAATCAGTTGAAAGAGGATTTTACTCACACCAAAACATTAATGAAACTACCTCACATTCATATATCAGCAAGGAAATAGCATAATGTAGAGAGATGGTGTCAATGCCAAGGGCAGTGACTTTTTTCTCTCCTTTGGCTGTTTGATTCAGATTGGTTACAAAGCCCACATTTGTTCTTTTTTATGTAGTTTCTGACATTTGAAAAGCATACCAGCTCAGAGGGCCTACATATCACTAAAGTGCTTCCCCTCAGATTTCAGCAATTTTAGTCAGGAGTAAATAACACACACCCAGCATTTAGGAGGCAGAACAGAATTAGGCAAATCTCTGTGAGTTCCAGGACAGCCAGAGTTACACAGTGAGAAAATATGTGTCTGTCTGTCTGTCTGTCTGTCTGTCTGTCTACGAGACTTCAGCACTCCAGTCAATTCCTATAGCTTAGTTTTCCCTCCATACATGGGATCAAAAAATTGATAATAACAATTCAAGTTTCTTCTTCACAGTTCAATCTGTACTTCTCTTAATATACTATATCCTCTGACTTTAACTGTTTTTAGGAGGAATAAAACACAAGGGGAATTTTAGAAATTTATTATAAAGGTATAACAATCAAAATAATGTACTGTTATAAAAATAGATAAATTGATCAGAGGAAAAGAAAAATAAATCCTCACATACAAATATTTGTTTTAAGACAATGGTACAAAAGCAAGAAAGTAGAAAAAAAGTAGATACAGGTCTTCATCATACACTGTTGAAAAATTAAGCAAGCATATAAGAAAAAATTATTTTAATACAAGCCCCAATCTATATGCAAAGCAACACTTAAAAATGTATCACACACCTAAAACTTAGAATTGCTTAACTTCTATAAATATACATATTAAAAAACCTTTGAGATTTGTATTTAAGAACTTGGGAATTTTGCAGAATATATACAATACAGTTTTTGAGAGAAAAAAAAATGATGAGTATAATTTTTTATATCATACTATCAAAGCTAGGGAATTTTGACATTTAATATTTGTACACTATTGTTAACTAGCATACAAACCTTATTCAGTTTCCCCCAATACTTTTACATGCATGTATGTGTTGATTTAGTCAGCCAAATACAATTTTATATCATATTTAAACCATTACCAAGATACACAGCAGTTTCAAAATTAAAAAACAACACCAAGCTAGAAATAATCCCCTCATTATTACTTCTCTGTATTCACACCTACCGCCTGTACTATTCCAGTCCCCATGACAATTCAATTTTTTTTTGAGGGGTCTACTAATGGAATCACATACTATCTAACTTCTTGGAGTGAATTTTCCTTATTGTATGTCTACTCTGTCCTTTATATCAATTATTATAAAGGTACAATAGACTCCATGCCAGGGAAGCAGGCAGGCTAAGTGAAGATCTTAAACAGTGGAAGAAAAGGAATAAAACAGTACAAGGCATGAAAGTGGAATGAGAATCAATAAAAAAAATCCAAACAGAAGGAAATCTGAAAATGAAAAATTTAAGAACTCCATTTGTTGTTGTTGGCAAGCATCACCAACTATACATGAGATAGAAAACAAACTCTGAGGCATTGAAGACATTGTTGTGACTGGTCTAATCAAAAGTTGAATGGCCAATAACAATCAAAAGTTGAATGGCCAATAACAACAGAACAGGTATAGGCAAGGAGAGTAAGTATGAGGAGGAATTTAAGCTCAGAGAAAGAAAAAGAGAGAGAGAGAGATGCCAGGGAGACCCTGGAGGCCAGCCCAGCAGACATAGAGGACGTAGTAAAGTAGAGCATGCAAAATCAAAGTTTAAAATACCTGAAACAAAATGTAAATAAATAGAAATAGGTTAAATTAAGTGAAAAAAGCTAAGTGGAACAAGCCTAAGCTAAGGCAAAGCATTCATAATTAATAACAAGTCTCCACATCTTAGGGCTCGTTGACAGCCCAAAGAAAATTCCAACTCCAAGAAAAAATCAGGGGGAAGGGAATACTGTGGCCAAACACAATTTGAAATCTAAAACAGTCCAAGCACAAAACATCCAGAAAATCCAGAACACTATAAAAAGAGCAAATCTAAGAATAACAGGAATAGAGGAAAAAGAAACCCAGTTCAAAGACACAAGAAATATTTTCAACAAAATCATAGAAGAAAATTTCTCTAACCTAAAGGTAAAAGATACATATAGATCATCAGAGACTAGACCAGTAAAGAAAGTCCTCTTGTCACAAAATAAACAAAATGCTAAAGGTACAAAACACAGAAAGAGTGTTAAAAGCTGCAAGAGAAAAAGACCAAGTAGCATATAAAGGCAGACCTATTAGAATAATTGATTTCTCAATGAAAAAGTCAGAAGGAACTGGACAGGTGTTCTACAGATTTCAAGAGAACACAGTCTACTATCCCAGCAAAACAATCAATAACCATAGATGGAGAATAAGGCATCCTATGAGAAAACTAAATTTAAGCAATACCTGTCTACAAATCCAGACCTAGAGAAGGTGACAGAAGGTAAACTTCAACCTAAAAAGGTTAACTACCTCAGACCAGCAAGTGAAAAGAGAGAAAACACAAAAAAGTACACTTACACCATATCACTGCCACTGTCACCACCAGCAGCAGCACCAGCAATAACAACATCAGCTACAACATCAACAGCAAACAGCAGAAAGCTATAAACACTGCTCAGTGTTATCTCTTAATATTAATGGTCTCAATTCTCCAATGAAAAAAAAACAGACTAAGAAAAGGGATACAAAAACAGGATCCATCTTTCTGCTGCATCCAAGAAGGACAGATATCACCATGCAGTAAAACAGTGAGAAAAAAAAAAAAAAATGGACCTGAGAAGTAAGCTGATGTCGCCATTTTAAAATATCAAAATAAACTTCAAACCAAAACTAATTTGAAGAGAAAAAGAAGGAAACTACATCCCCATCAAAAGAAAAATCATCAAGAAGACACTGCAATTCTTAACATATATGCACCAAATATAAGAACACCCAAGTTTGTAAAAGAAAACACTACAACAACTTAAATCACATATTAACACTTAAACACTGATAGTGGGAGACTTCACTACCTCACTCTTGCCATAGACAGGTGGTCCAGGCAAAACTAAACAGAGAAATGCAGGAACTAACAGACATAAACCCAACAGATATTTACAGAACATTTAACCCTAACATGTAGAATTGAACTTCTCAGCACATAGTAAAACTCTCTGTCTTTATACTTGTATATTTGTATATTTCATATACTTGTATATTTGTGCTCAACAGATACAAAAAATTTTAAATAACACTTTTCATCTTATTGTACCATCACAGATTAAATATGGATATTAACAACAGAAACAACAGAAAGCTTACAAACTCATAGAAACTGAACAATTCACTATTGGATGAAAAACTAAAGATAAAAATTAAGAATGATATTAAAGACATTTTAGGAACTGAATGAAAATGAATACACAACATAAAAATTTATGGAATACAATGAAGGTGGTTCTAAAAGGCAAGTTCATAGCACTGTGCCTACATTAAAAAAAAATTGGAGAGATCATACTAGCAATATGACAGCACACTAGGAAACCCTAGAATAAAAAAGAAGAAATCACAGTAAAGATGTAGATAAAGAAAAACAAAACAAAACAAAAAACTCAGAGATGAAAGCAATAAAATAGAAACAAAAGCAAACAGTCAGACAATGATTTTAAACTTTAATCCCTGCATTCAGGAGGCAGAGGTAGGCGTACATCTGTGAGTTTGAAGCCACCCTTGTCTACAGAGTGAGTTCTAGGACAGCTAGAGCTACATAGTAAGACTAAATAACAGTAAAATATTTTTACTAACTAAACACCAAATAGAAGACTAATATACAAAATATCTGAATAACTCAAAAAAACAGCTATCAAGAAAACAAATGTTTTCTGTCTCATATCTACAATAATAATCTTTTCCTTAACCATTATGGAAGCCCACAAATAACACATTTAAAAATGAGGTATAAGATCTAAATAAAAAATTCTCAAGAGGAAATTCAAGTGGACGAGAAACATTTAAAATACTGTTCAACATCTGTAGACATCAGGGGAATACAATGGGGTCTCTGTTTCTTGTGCCCTTTCTTGGGCTCTTTTCCTTCTGTTTGTTTTGTCCAATTTCAGTGTGTTACTTTTTGTTTTATCTTATCATATTTTATTTTAATAGTATTCCTCAGGAAGCTATTTGTTTTTTAATGAGAGATAGAAAGGCAGTAGATCCAGATAAGAGAAGAACTGTAAAGAAACTGAGAGGGAGGAATACAAGGAAAAGAAAGCACAATCAGGATATATTACTTGAAGAAAAAAAATCCATTTTCAATAAAAGAAAAAAGTTAAAAAATAAAAGTACAATAAAAAATAAAGATAAAGCTATCAAAAGTATGTATCAATATTAAATATCATACCAGAAACAAAGTCAAACTCTGCTTTCTATTATAGACAACTGTAACAAATACTTTACTTTTTCTCCAAATATTTATTTTTATTGAGGTATATTTGCATGTATTTGTATGTGTGTATACAAATGCGACTGCAGATGACTGCAAGATTAGAAGAAGATATTGGGTCCCTGGAGCTGGAGTTACCGCATATTGCCCCTTATGGCTATTTTGCCATGATGGTCACTGTGGTTCTTAGGTGTTGCTGCTGGGTAGAACTGTCACTTGCTTCCCTCCTATAGCAGCTTGCACAATATTTCCTGGTACTATGAAAACTAGACCAGAGGGTGGAAGTTTTCAGATTAGAACCAGTTCAAATAATCTGAGTCCTGTGTACTAACTGTACAGTATTTTCATCAGTAAATGGTTTACCTTCAACCTCTAAAATGTAAGCAAGGACAAGAGAAGAGATGGTTTGGATGAGAATGGACTCCCATAGGCTCATATATCTGAATGCTTGTTCCATAACTGATAGAGGTTTTAGAAAGGAGTCTTGTTGGAGAAAGTGTGTCCTGTGTCTGTGGTTCAGGATCTAAGGTCTCAGCTACCGCTCCAGCATCATGCCTGGCTGCCTGCTTTCATACTCCCTGTCATGATGATTATGAACTCCACAACGCTGGAATCATGAGCCCCCAAATTAAATGCTTCCACCCTAGTCATAGAGTCTCTTCACAGAAATAGAAAAAACAACTAAGACAGTGGTAACAGAAACACAGTGGTAAAAAAAAACCCTGGGGCTAGTTAAGTCATGGTTCTTAGAAGAGAATATGTCAGCATATTTCCTAACTAGATTCCTAATTATATCCTTAAACTCACAGATAAGTATAATTATAACTGAGGGCATTTAAGAGTTATTCTCAGTCCATGGGATCTTCCCCACATATCTCTGCTTTCTGTCTGTCATGAGTGGAATATAATCTGCAATATACTCCTGCCAATGTGATATTCTGCCTCCAAATGACCCAGAATCAATGGCCCAAGGCCAACAGACCAAAACCTTTTAACACCATGAGACAAAATAAATCTTTTCTTCCTCCTTAACTTAATTTTTTCAGGAATTTCCCATACAATGAATAAAGCTAACTACTTCAAAGCCTTTATTTTTTTTAAAAAAAAAATGGGATCAAAGAAATTTTTAGATAAGCTTATTCAAGTATAAGTAATATTTTCAGCCCAAGTGTCAAAACTAAGTTTTTAAAATGTTAGTTCATAAAAAACACAACAGGCAAGATGAAATTGTTTTATAAATTCAAGTATGAGAACTGTGGGTATCTTAGTTTACTTTATGCTGCTGTAACAAAACACCAGTCCAAAAACAACTTTGGTTTTTTTTTTTAAAAAAAAAAAAAAAAAAAGGACTTATTTTTAGCTCACAGACTCATCATCATTACAAGCCCACCATGAAGATAAGCCAAAGCAGGGACCTGGAGGTAGAAAATGAAGCAGAGACCATGGAAGAATGATGCTTGCTCTGCGTCATTTTCAATACAGTCCATGAGCTTAGATATGGCAACATCCACAGTGGGCTATGCCCTCCCATATTGATTAGAAATCAAGAAAATGGTTCACAACATACTCATGGGGCAAATCTGATAAAGATCTGAAAACTGATTCTTTTATCTTAATTATAAACAAGCTGAGAACATTGATTGACATCTACAATGCAACCCTGAACAGATTAGATTTGCACTTTCTCTGTCTGGTTTTTGTTGGTCTCTTTAACAGAATGTCTCTGAGTAGGAAGTAGGCAGTCTTTGAATAAAAACACCTGCCTTATTCAGAAACTTACTTGCCACTAAGCCTAGAAGACCACAGTGTCCTACTTTTCAGCCCAAATGTCAGTGCCAAGTTTTATGGTCATTTTCTTCCTAAGATGAAAAAGTTTTCTGTATTAGGTGGCACACATCTATAAACTAGTGTTCTAGTTTGCTTTCTGTTCTTGTAATAAAACACTGACCAACATCAACTTAGAGAAGAATTGGTTAGTTTTAGTTTATAGCTTGCAGTCCATCACTGATAAAAACCAACAAAGCAAAGATCATGAGTGCTTATTGGCTGGCTCTCAAACAGGCAGGGTTCATGCCTTGCTTAGCTACATTTCTCTCTCTCTCTCTCTCTCTCTCTCTCTCTCTCTCTCTCTCTCTCTCTCTCTCTCTCTCTCTCTCTCTCTCTGTGGCTTTTCAAGACAAGGTTTCTCTGTGTAGCCCTGGCTATCCTGGAACTCACTTTGTAGACCAGGTTGGCCTCAAACTCACAGAGATCTTCCTGCCTCTGCCTCCGGAATGGTAGGGTTAAAGGTGTGTGCCACCACTGCCCAGTTCAACTACCTTTCTTCTATAACTCAAACCCGACCACTCACGAATAGCAAGATCTACAGTAGACTGGGTCCTCCTACACCAATATCAATTAAGAGACTGTCCCTATTGATATGCTCACAAACAAATCTGATGGAAGCAACTCCTCAATTCACAGTTCCTCTTCCAAGGCATGTCAACGTTTGTGTCAAAACTAAATAGTACATACAGGAACTACAAATGAGACGACAGGAAGAGCCCAAGTTCAGGGCCAGCTATAAAATATATTCTGGACCATCTTCCACTATAAGTTGAAATTCTGTTAAAAATAAAACAAGAGTACAAAGTTTGTGTTCTTTCTCCACTTCTATATGTTCACTTCTGAAAGTAAAATAGTCTAAATTTAGAGGTATATTTTATGAGAACAGATACATAAAGTTAACCATATATTTTAAAAAACAGCAATATTTTCTTCAGGAACTATTAATGTTAGTGATGAGACCTTGTTCAAATTTTTAGAAGTAAAATAATACAAATCTTTAAAAAAAATTCTGCAGATTTGAGAACATACAAGATTATCCAATTATAACATTAACCAACTCACTGAAAAACAGAAATAGGAGCTACTACAGAACCTTTTGGAGGTGGAACCTAGTAGGATATTATCAAAGTATGCTCTCAAAGGGAAATTCTCTTGAAACCTATTAGCTTTTCATGATGGTTGTTAAAAAAACAAAGCAAATCTCCCCACCCACACAACTTCAGATGTGTTTGATATCCACACCATTATGCAATCCAACTGAAAGAGAGCCCTCAATAAGCTTTCACTATGCTGTTTGAATATTCAGCATCCCAAATTGTAAGCTAAACAAAATTCTTCACACAACAACAAAATAAAAAAAAAAAGAAAAGAAAAGAAATGCCAGGCAGTGGTGATGCACACCTTCATTCCCAGCACTTGGGAGTTCGAGGCCAGCCATTCTACAGAGTGAGTTCCAGGACAGCCAGGGCTGTTACACAGAGAAATTCTGTCTTGAAAAACTTAACAAAGTGTTCATAGCCACTTTGACTACATGAGACTCTTCCTCAAAAATCTAACCAATAGAGCTGGGCATAATGGTCCCATTCCCTTACAACACTAGGTGTCACAGGGAGGCAGATCTTTAAATTCAAGACAAGTCAGGCCTACAAAGTAAGTTCCAGGCCAGCCAGAATATATAGTGAGACCGTTTCAAACAAAACCAAAACTGCTTCTACTATATACCTGAAAATACAAACTATCCAGGATGACCTTAAGGTTTCTACCTGCATTTTGTAGGCCAATTAAGAGCATAATAAAGCCCAAGCATTTTCAAGTACCAGTTTTCTTTAACTCATGATTTAACATGTCTCAAACCTAGTGTTAACACATGGGGGGGGGAAGAAAGGGGAGAGGGACATGGGGAGGGGGGAGAGAGGGGGGGAGAGAGAGAGAGAGAGAGAGAGAGAGAGAGAGAGAGAGAGAGAGAGAGAGAGAAATCTGTTTTTTGTAGGTCAATTACTCCTGGCCTGAAGTGTGGTTGATATACTCAGAACCAACACTTCAGTGAAGAAAATGGATGTTTCCTTTCCCATTAGGTATCAGTTAGAAATAAGTTTCCTGGTTAGGAAAGGGACTGTGT